>JAUCMX010000021.1:5326329-5401329 GCA_033459395.1 Hemibagrus guttatus
ATACAATGAAATACGGTAGAGGCTAACATTTGAATAAAATAAAAACAGTACATTAGCATACAACGACACTCCAAAATACACTTCTTGAAAATACATGTTGAGTAAAAAAAACAATCTTAACATGCATATTCCAAAGTAAACAGATTAAACTACAACCAGGCAAATGTACTGGGCTGTAAATAAAGAAAATGAAGCTTCATTAACATTCATTGTACATACCCAGTCCTCACATGTGTCCCAAAATGTGATTAAACCCGATCCACCTCACACATGCAATCCATAAACGTCCTTAAAGACGAACCATGAAACATTAATTTTTAACATACTAAGTTCACATACACATTTTATGCAATTTGTTCACAACTTCTGTAAGAATGTACATTTACCTGCCAAATTCAGAATAATGGCAGCAAACCCAAAGCACTAGTTTTCGTTCTTTGCTTTGCTCACCCTGAAATCTGCGCACGTGTTACATTCTGAAACGCCGCACAGCAAGTGCCGCAAACACGGTTTCTTAAAGGACCCATGACCAATTTATGCTCAACGTTAAGTCTTGTTAATTTCCTCCACTTGGCTACACATAGGAAAGTCATGAAGTGAGGTTGAAAGACGTTTTTATTGATTTTTTCACCTTTTTTGGCTGAATTATGAAAAAAAAAATATGATTGTTTATATTAAAATGTAAAATCTCACAACAAACGTGAAAAGGCTGATTTATGATGAAAAATGACTTGACGTCATCTTTCATCATTTTTCATCGAACGGGCTTGTTTCCTATAGCAGCGGAAAGGCATGAAGTGAGGTTGAAAGACGTTTTTATTGACTTTTTCACTTTTTTTGGCTGAATTATGAAAAAAAAAATGATTGTTTATATTAAAGTAGACACGCCTTTTCCATTACTGTATGAGGAAGTCAGGAGTAGCGGAGAAGTATGTCAGAGTGGTGCAGGACATGTATGAGAGGAGCAGGACAGTGGTGAGGTGTGCTGTAGGTCAGACAGAGGAGTTCAATGTGGAGGTGGGACTGCATCAGGGATCGGCTCTGAGCCCCTTCCTGTTTGCTATAGTGATGGACCAGTTGTCAGAGGAGGTCAGACAGGAGTCTCCTTGGACAATGATGTTTGCAGATGACATTGTGATCTGTAGTGAGAGCAGGGAGCAGGTGGAGGAAAACCTGGAGAGGTGGAGGTTTGCGCTGGAGAGAAGAGGAATGAAGGTCAGTCGTAGTAAGACTGAGTACATGTGTGTGAATGAAAGGGAGGGAAGTGGAACAGTAAGGTTACAGGGTGAAGAGGTGAAGAAGGTACAGGAGTTTAAGTACTTGGGGTCAACAGTCCAGAGTAATGGAGAGTGTGGGAAAGAGGTAAAGAAGCGAGTGCAGGCAGGTTGGAATGGGTGGAGAAAGGTGTCGGGAGTTCTGTGTGATCAGAAAATATCAGCGAGAATCAAGGGGAAGGTGTACAGGACAGTGGTGAGACCGGCCATGCTGTATGGTTTAGAGACAGTGTCACTGAGGAAGAGACAGGAGTCAGAGCTCGAGGTAGCAGAGCTGAAGATGTTGAGGTTCTCTTTGGGAGTGACAAGATTGGACAGGATTAGGAATGAGTACATCAGAGGCACAGCTCATGTTGGACGTTTGGGGGACAAAGTTAGGGAGGCCAGATTAAGATGGTTTGGACATGTTCAGAGGAGGGACAGTGAGTATATTGGTAGGAGAATGTTGGACATGGGGCTGCCAGGCAGGAGGCAAAGAGGAAGGCCAAAGAGGAGGTATATGGATGTAATAAATGAGGATATGAAGCTAGTGGGTGCAAGGGTTGAGGATGCAGAACATAGGGATAGGTGGAGAGAGATGATTCGCTGTGGCGACCCCTGAAGGGAAAAGCCGAAAGAAGAAGAAGAAGACACGCCTTTTCCATGAAAAATGATGAAAGATGACATGTTAAGTCATTTTTCATCATAAATCAGCCTTTTCTGGTTTGTTATGCGATTTTACAAATATTTGCTATCAAAATGTTGATACCAAAATTATCAAAATTGGTTTATCAAAATCTATTCCTACTGCCCGTTACCGCATTGCTGTAATGCAGTTTGCATTGTCCATATTTTCTTCATACTCATATAATCTAGATGAGAAGAACTATGTGTAGCTCTGCCATTACAGTTCATGATTCTCAGTGTATATTAGCTAGGCAAAACAAAAGCATTTATCTTTGCTTTTTTGCAAAAGCCAACATTAACTAACATTTGTTTCCAAATTGATAGAAATTTTTTAATACTTGTATGTGTATGTTGATCACCCACAAAGTGCAGAACGTGTTCCAAAACAGCTCATTTGCATTTAGTATGAGTCTATAAGATGGTATTCCAGCTTTCAGGACTGTGTTAAATTGTGGTAATGAATATGCACAGTGGGAGGCTTGGTGGTTAGCACGATTGCCTCACACCTCCAGGGTTGGGGGTTCGATTCCCGCCTCTGCCATGTGTGTGGAGTTTGCATGTTCTCCCTATGCCTTGGGGGTTTCCTCCGGTTTCCTCCCCCGGTCCAAAGACATGCATTGTAGGTTGATTGGCATCTCTAAATTGTCTGTAGCGTAAGAGTGAATGAGAGTGTGTGTGTGCCCTACAATGGGTTGGCACTCCATCCAGGGTGTATCCTGCCTTGATGCCTCATGATGCTGGAGATAGGCACAGGCCCTCCGTGACCCGAGAATAGATTGGATAAGTGGTGCAGACAAGGGGGGGAAAATATGCACAGTATTGTTATCATGCACACTTAAAAATACTGTGAATAATTATCGGTCAGCATTTTGATGTTTAGAACACACTTTTTCCATCAACCAGTTCAAATAACACTGCATGAATGATGCGTGAAAGAGGCATGTGATGTGAAGAATCTAAACAATCCCCACATGGAGAAGCACTGCTTGAATGCTGTGTAAAAGTTGCATGTGCAATCTGATGTAAACAGTCCCCAAATGGAAATGAAGAATGGCAGAATGAGGATGTCAGGAGCTACTGGGACAGTTCCCTGCCAGACCACCAGAGGAGGTGCTGGCAAATATCTCATCATAGCCTGCTTTGTTGGTCTGATGCAGTTGTGTTTCCATGTTATGGTTACTTACATTGTATTTGTATTTTGTCTTGACTCAGTTTTGGTTTTGTTAATAAAGCAATGCTTATATATTATCCTGCATGTGCATCTGATTATTTGCACATGATTGTTCGAAATTACACCCTCTTCAGATGGTGTCTCTCGACCGTTACAGCAGAACACTGCCAACAATTTTTTCCCCTTTCTGCTGAATTGTGCTTCAACAGAAGCATTAAAAAACAAACTAATTAAACTGACCTGGACAAAAATTATGGTACTTTAATTAAATATTTTTTTAGGGCAATCACTGCAATCAAGCAATTTCTGTAACTCTGAATGAGACTTTTGCACCTGTTGACAGGTATTTTGGCCCACTCCTCATGAGCAAACTGCTTCAGCTGTCTCAGGTTAAGTTAACCTAGTTGCCTTTATTTGCCACATATACATTACTGCACAGTGAAATTCTTTTCTTTGCATATCCCATCTTTGGGGGTTGGGGTCAGAGCACAGGGTCAACCATGATACAGTGCCCCTGGCACAGGGTGGGTTGGGTGCCTTGCTCAAGTGCCCAACGGTGGCAGCTTGGCAGTGCTGGGGCTTGAACCTCTGATTTTCCAGTCAACAACCCAGAGCATTAACCACTTGAGCTACCACTGCCCCCAAAGGCTGCTGGGTTATGGGTCCAGCACACTTCCGCTGCACCACTCTGCTCAAAGCAAAGGTTTGAAGGATGCATTCTCCAGACTTCATGTTTCAGCTCTTTCCACAGATGTTCAATAGGATTTAGATCAGGGCTCATAGAAGGCCACTTGAGAATAGTCCAATGTTTTGTTCTTAGCCATTCTTGGGTGTTTTTAGCTGTGTGTTTTGGGTCACTATCCTGTTGGAGGACCCATGACCTGCAACTGAGACCAAGCTTTCTGACACTGGGCAGCACATGTCACTCCAGAATGCCTTGATAGTTTTGAGATTTCATTGTACCCTGCAGAGATTCAAGACACACTGTGCCAGATGCAGCAAAGCAGCCCCAGAACATAACTGAGACTCCTCCATGTTTCACAGTATGTACAGTGCTCTTTTCTTTGTATGCTTCATTTTTGCATCTGTGAACATAGAGCTGATGTGACTTGCCAAAAAGCTACAGTTTTGTCTCATCTGTTCAAAGGACATTCTACCAGAAGCTTTGTGACTTGTCAATATGCATTTTGACAAATTCCAGTCTCATTTTTTTATGATTTGCTTTCAACAGTGGAGTTCTCTTCGGTCATCTCCCATTAAGTCCACTTTGGCTCAAACAGCGATGGATGGTGTGATCTAACACTGATGTACCCTGACCTTGGAGTTCACCTCTAATCTCTTTGGAAGTTGTTCTGGGCTCTTTGGTTACCATTCATATTATCTGTCTCTTCAAATTGTTAGCAATTTTCCTCTTGTGGTCACGTCCAGGGAGGTTGGTTATAGTCCCGTGGACCTTAAACATCTGAATATGTGCAACTGTAGTCACAGGAATATCCAGCTGCTTGGAGATGGTCTTATAGCCTTTACCTGTAACATGCTTGTCTATGATTTTCCTTTTAATCTCCTGAGACAACTCTTTCCTTAGCTTTCTGTGGTCACCTGTGATGCCCATTACAGGACAAACTTAGCTTAACATAACATTACTGGTATTAGCTCACTGCTACTCATTACAGAGTCTACTTATATTTTCCAGCTCCATTACATTTACATTTACATTTCTGGCATTTGGCAGACGCTCTTATCCAGAGCGACGTACAAAAGTGCTTTAGTTCTCACTCATTGAATACATTAACACTGGTTCAATAAGACACAACTTGAGATACCATTAGCCTAACACTGAGTTGTTTTTTTTTTTTTTTGTTTTTTTTTTTTTTTTTTGTTGCAACATATTACGTAAACTGGAAAAATAAGAGCTAGTTTAAGTACTTCAGGAAGAGGTAAGTCTTCAGTTGCCGTTTGAAGACAGTCAGAGACTCGGCCGTACGGATACCTAGGGGAAGTTCGTTCCACCACCTCGGTGCCAGAACAGAGAAGAGTCTAGATGTATACCTACCTTTTTCCCTGAGAGATGGTGGGACCAGTCGAGCAGTGCTAGTGGATCTGAGTAAGCGAGGTGCAGTGCGAGAAGTGACGAGAGCTTTGAGGTAAGATGGCGCTGGTCCATTCTTGGCTTTGTAGGCAAGCATTAGTGTTTTGAATCTGATGCGTGCAGCTACCGGAAGCCAGTGGAGGGAACGCAGCAGTGGGGTGGTGTGGGCGAACTTGGGCAGGTTGAAAACAAGCCGTGCAGCTGCATTTTGGATCATTTGCAGTGGGCGAATTGCGTTCAGAGGTAGACCTGCCAGAAGAGAGTTGCAGTAGTCCAATCTCGAGATGACCAGAGATTGAACAAGCACCTGAGTAGCCTGTGTGGATAGAAATGGCCGAATCCTTCTGATGTTGTACAGAAGAAACCGACATGAGCGTGTCACATTAGTGACATGGGAAGAAAAGGATAGTTGATTGTCCATGGTTACCCCAAGGTTGCGAGCAGAGGCTGTAGGGGAAATCATGGAGTTGCTCAGGGATATCGCGAGGTCTTGGGCTGGGGATGGATCACCTGGAATTATCAGCAGCTCGGTTTTGCTGGGATTGAGTTTCAGCTGATGAGCAGTCATCCAAGATGAAATGTCCGCCAGACACGCCGAGATCCGAGCAGAAGTCGTGGTATCTGAGGGAGGGAAGGAGAAGATAAGTTGTGTGTCATCAGCATAGCAGTGGTATGAAAAGCCATGTGAGGATATAACTTTGCCAAGAGAGTGAGTATAGAGGGAGAAAAGGAGAGGACCAAGCACTGAGCCTTGCGGGACACCAGTCGAGAGTCTGCGTGGAGCAGATGTCAATCCCTTCCATGTTACCTGATATGAGCGACCATCCAGGTAGGAAGCAAACCATTCCCATGCTGTTCCACAAATTCCAAGACTCCTGAGGGTGGACAAGAGAGTCTTGTGGTTTACTGTGTCAAATGCTGCAGACAGGTCGAGGAGGATGAGGACCGATGACAGTTTGGCTGATCTAGCAGCATGTAGTTTCTCAGTGACTGCCAAAAGGGCAGTCTCTGTGGAATGTGCTGCTTTGAAGCCAGACTGGTTGGGGTCAAGGAGGTTATTCTGCATGAGATAGTCAGACAGCTGATTACAAACAACACGTTCAAGAATCTTTGAAAGGAATGAGAGAAGTGATACCGGTCTGTAGTTGCTGATGTCTGAGGGATCCAGAGCAGGTTTCTTCAGGATGGGGATGACCCTGGCTTTCTTAAAGGCAGTTGGAACGTGACCAGACATTAAGGATCCATTGATGACTGTGGTGATAAAGGGTAGGAGGTCAGGTGAGATGGTCTGGAGCATAGCTGAAGGGATTGGATCCAGTGGGCAGGTGGTAGGATTGCAGGACCGAGTAATTTGCAAAACCTCTTCTGCTGCTACAGTTGAGAGCTGCGTCAGTGAAGGAGTAGCGGAGTGCTGACTGTGTGATGTAGGTGAAGTTGGGAGAGACATGAAGGTCTGGCAGATCCTCTCAATCTTCTCTGTGTAAAAAGAGGCAAAATCTTCGGCGGTCAGGGAGGATGGAGAAGGTGGAGCCGGAGGGTTGAGTAGTGACGAGAAGATGTTGTGGAGCTTTCGGGGATCTTGTGCAGAAGTTTCAAGCTTTTCCTTGTAGAAGGAGGTCTTGGCAGAAGTCACATCCAAGGAGAATTTGGACAGGAGCGTGCGATAAGATTAGCAGACACCTGGTCAACTGGTTACACATGCACATACCCATTCCCTTACTAAGCCACCCACTGAGTGAGCAAACAGTAACACAATAATTGTATTATAAAAATAAACACTTACATACAAACAGCAATTTGTGCACAAAGTGACAGCAAAATTTGAGTGGCGTTTCAATCGCTGCTCCTGAAAACAGTTAACCAGGCAGACAGTTGATCATTTGTTTAATTATTTACATAAAATAACATAAGCCATGAATCTCAGGACATTCAAAATTTGCTAGAACACGGGCATTAAAATATAAATTTTAACTGTAAAAACTGATCAACTTCTACACTTGGAAAAAAAACAGATGAACTTTTTCCACCACCAACATCTGCAAATTTATCAGAGAATTTAAAAAGGCATTGCAAATTACATCTTTAAATCTTTACATTAGGTTAGATTTATACATACAATAAGCTTTAGATGAATGATTAATAAATAAACTTATAAATAAATTAATTAAAAGATTTAACTTTATGGCTTTTAACTTTATGTTTATGTTAAGTTTGCATATGGCCTTATCTAGTGCTCTGATGTTACACACAAAAAATCAAAATCTTTTTTTAACCAAGAAAGCCAAACATGCATTTGATATTAAGACTGGTTTGTGTATTTTGTCATAAATCTTTTTAAGGAAAAATAAAATACATAATCTTTGCAGTTTGATTCTCAGTTTAATTTATTTTAAATCATTTTTAAAGATGCTTATATACACCACTCAAAAAACTGTTCACAGAAGGTCCCCATTTGCTGGTACAGTCGTGACTTTAGTACAGTCCACTGATTCGGAATCAGATCAATATCCACTCTGGCTGGCAAGAGAAGAGGCTTGAAATGAGTGTAAGCGCTTCCAGATCAGTGTCACCAAAGTCTAAAATACATAAAATATGTAAAATATTTTGGCAGCACAATACTGTTATCTTCACTATTAAAAGGTGTTGATTAAAATTCATAAATTGAATTACTAACCTGTACTCATATCTGCATCTTGCCAGCATTTGAAACTAATCAGTCGCATAGCCTTCAGGATACCACTGCTTAAATCCCCAAGTCTTTCAGTGAGGCACTGGCACAGAGAATCATAATTAATGAAACATAATTAAGAATGTAAACCTTGACTTATACTTCTATAAAACTGCCTGAGTAAGGGAGAGGCAGCTTTGAGCCTCAGCCAAAGTCACTAATAACTTCTGCAATGTGATTGACAGGTTGCTGAGGTGTGTCAAAATGTAGTACAGGAGGCAGGAGAACTTTACAAGCTTACAGTAATTGACTTTGGCCTTGGCCTTAAGCTTGACACCAGTCCTCAGTGTCTGCAAATTAAAGAAATCATACAGGTAAGAAATTTTACATTATAATTTACATTACCACCTAACAATAGTATAACTTAAGGTACCTTTTGCTTCCTCTCTCCACAGGTGCATAAGACCAGCCATCTGGAGGCAGGAGTGAGGCCTGGGCTGACCTGATGGTGCTGTAGAGAACCTGGGCATTTCCATAACCAGTGTCCGCTGATGAAGGTCGGGGCCCTGGTTCAGATCCCCAACTTGTCACAGGTTGCGCCCGACTGAGCTAGGGAGTACCAAATTCTGATGGGTGTACAAGGCGTTACAAATTTACAAATATCCCATAGAAGCATAGCATGGAGGCGACGGTTAATTTCCACCTTACCCATTCGCTAATCAACAGTAAGATTACAGGATGAAGAGGTGAAGAAGGTACAGGAGTTTAAGTACTTGGGGTCAACAGTCCAGAGAAATGGAGAGTGTGGGAAAGAGGTAAAGAAGCGAGTGCAGGCAGGTTGGAATGGGTGGAGAAAGGTGTCAGGAGTTCTGTGTGATAAAAAAAAAGTTTAAATTTTTTTTTTAAATTTCAGCGAGAATCAAGGGGAAGGTATACAAGGCAGTGGTGAGACCGGGCATGCTGTATGGTTTAGATACAGTGTCACTGAGGAAGAGGCAGGAGTCAGAGCTAGAGGTAGCAGAGCTGAAGATGTTGAGGTTCTCTTTGGGAGTGACAAGATTGGACAGGATTAGGAACCAGCACATCAGAGGGACAGCTCATGTTGAACATTTGGGGGAAAAAGTTAGGAAGGCCAGATTAAGATGGTTTGGACATGTTCAGAAGAGGGAGAGTGAGTATATTGGTAGGAGAATGTTGGACATGGATCTGCCAGGCAGGAAGCAAAGAGGAAGGCCAAAGAGGAGGTATATCGATGGAATTAATGAGGATATGAAGCTAGTGGGTGCAAGTGTTGAAGATGCAGAAGATAGGGGTAGGTGGAGAGAGATGATTTGCTGTAGCAACCCCTGAAGGGAAAAGCCGAAAGAAGAAGAAGAAGACCCATTCGCTAATTCTGGGGACCAATTGGCCAGCATTTTCTTCATTAAGGGGAATATGTGTAGGTGGGTCCCGTGAGAGAGGGAAAGTGCTGAGATTTGCTCGGAGTTGGCTGGAGAGGTGCACCTGGAGACATCAGCAGCAGCACTGCATCAGGGGAGCTCAGAGGCAGGAGAGGGCAACAATCTGCTCCAGCACACATATGATCAAGTGAGAGTAATCGATGGACAGTGCCTTCAGCCGACCGTTGCGCTTTCCTATCTATATTTTTGTATTATTAAAGATGTACTGAGTGATGCATGACACTGATACTAAAGAAAAAACAACCCAATTATTGGTACCAAACAGCTGCAAGGAAATGCTTTTCCAGGCGATTCATCATAATCCAGTGGACAGTCACTTGGGACATGAAAAAACACGAAACCATTGAATGGCCTGCTTTTGGTGGCCGGGCATTTGCAGAGAAGTTTGCAAGTAGTGTGTGGCATGTTGCAAATGGCAGCTGTTGAATCTGCCAGCCATCCCAAAAGCACCATTGTGCCTGTTACCACTAATCAAGATCCCCTTTAAAAACATTAGGATGGACCTTATTGGACCATTACAGCGGTCAGCACAAGGATATTGGTGTGTATTGGTTCTGGTGGTCTGTGCAACATACTTTGTACTGGTGTCTTAAAGGTTTAATTATGGGAAAACCTTATGGGTGAATATCAGGATTACCTGCTGTGTACGAACAACAGTTTGAAATCCTCCAGTCTATTGGGTTTCTCCACTCCCTATGCTTAGTTTGTCAGATTGATGGTACAATCAGCTAGATGGGAGGAACGAGCTGCTCAGCCACCACTTTCCTTACAACTCCCCCACCTTCCCTCAAAGCATGTTCTTTTAAAATCCATTCAAATGCAGTGGGCTCTGGTAAAATTGCTTAATAAAACATGATTTTTAAATAGGAAAACATGTATATAGATTGGCTTACTGAATATTTTGTTAGGCAGTTCATGTGCCACCTTGTGTGTGAAACATTGCAATATAAACCTATTTGCCAGTCACCTGTGGTTTTATTTATTAAAGAATGTATAGCTCTGCTCTCAACGCATATGGTTTGCGCTTATTTGGAATTTGGAATCTGTTTCCAAAGCAGCCACGTCATTATGTGCCCGATTTTTTTTTTTTTTTGCCGTCGTCACTGGCCACGTGTTTATGACACGGAAAACTCAAGCACCAAAACAACGATTGTGTTTTAATAGTGAGGGTATTGTCACTATTCGATCCGTACAGGAAACACGCGCATGTGCGGAAATGTCTACTTCTTGTCTGCAGTTATAACGAAACGATTTACGGCAGTTCCGGATATCTACAACAGTTTGCAGCCATTTCGCGCATGCGCAGGGTGACAACACTAAAGCATACTAACTCTGACACATAATTTGGTAAGCGGTTATTTGCTGTCTTTTTTCGCATGTGCAAGCTCTTTTTGCTGGGTAACTAACAACAGAATAAAAAGTCTAGGAAGCTAGCTAGCTGTGGTGCTAAGTCCAATCATTTTTAAACGTTCTTATTTGTTTACTAGGCGATCACTCAATGGACACACCATATCACATCCCTGCATCTCGACTAGCTGGTCTGGGGCAGATTACAGACTACCTTTACATCAGCAACGGCAAGACGGCCAAAGACAACTCGGTTTTAACTCGCCTCAAAATTACCTGCATCATTAACGCTACACGGGACGTGGAAGATGTTCGCATTCCTTCTGTTGAATATATTCGGGTGCCTGTTTCCGACTCTCCTGCATCTCAGCTCCAAGAGCATTTCGACACGGTTGCAGACAAAATACACGCCGTGAGAGCGCAGTGCGGTCGCGTGCTAGTGCACTGCTGTGCAGGTGTAAGTCGCTCTGCAACGCTCTGTCTCGCCTACCTTGTGAGATACCGCGACATGTCGCTAATGGACGCGCACACACTGGTCAAGGCGTGCAGGCCAATCATTCGACCTAACTGCGGTTTCTGGAAACAGCTGATTGATTACGAGCACAGTTTACGTGGAACGAATTCTGTAATGATGGTGGCTTCTCCCTTGGGTCAGATTCCGGACTTATATGAGAAAAACACTAGGGATTTAATACCACTTTAAAACTGACATGGCCTCTAAATGACATCTTTAGAAATAAGCGAGTCATATATCCGTGTAAAACTGGATAATACAGCCTATTCTATGTTAAGATCCCCTCAACATTTTAATAAATTAAATGCATGTTTTACAAAATAAAAATATCTGATATGAAAATGTATCAATTTATTCGTCTTCAGTACAATTTATTCTTTCCTTTTTATTTTTGTTAGTTGACTGATTTGCCAAAGGATTGCAGATGTGAATCATCACATTGTTCAAGTGTCACTTACATTTCATATATGCATGTATGTAGTTTTTGTGTGCAACATTGTTTTCTGATATACAGTATATTCCCAAAAAGGTTTTGGGACATCTGCTTTTACATGCATATGATGTTTAATGACATCCCATTCTTAATACGTATGCTTTAATATGGAGTTTGCCCTCCCTTTGCAGCTATAACAGCTTCAACTCTTCTTTTAGGAGTTTTAGGAGTATGTTTATGGGAATTTTTGACCATTCCTCTAGAAGCACATTTGTGAGGTCAGGCACTGATATTGGACGAGAAGGCCTGGATCGCAGTCTCTGCTCGAATTCATCCCAAAGGTGTTCTATCGGGTTGAGGTCAGGACTCTGCAGGCCAGTCAAGTTCCTCCACACCAAACTCACTAATCCATGTCTTTATGGACCTTGCTTTGTGGACTGGTGCGCAGTCATGTTTGAACAGGAAGGGACCATACCCAAACTGTTCCCACAAAGTCTTGGCATTCTGAAGCATTAAGAGTTCCTTTCACTGGAACTAAGGGCCCAACCCCTGAAAAACGATAATCCCCCTCCACCAAACTTTACACTTGGCACAATGCAGTCAGGCAAGTACCGTTCTCCTGACAACTGCCAAACCCGGACCTGTCCATCAGATTTCCAGACAGAGACGTGTGATTGGTCACTCCAGAGAACAGGTCTCCACTGCACTAGAGTCCAGTGGTGGTGTGCTTTACACCACTGCATCTAATGCTTTGTGTTGCACTTGATGATGTAAGGCTTGGATGCAGCTGCTCAGCCATGAAAACCCATTTCATGAAGTTCTCTATGCACTCTTTTTGAGCTAATCTGAAGGCCACACAAAGTCTGGAGGTCTGTAGCTATTGATTATTGACAGAAAGTTGGTTACTTCTGAGCACTGTGTACCTCAGCATGCCCTGACCCCTCTCTGTGATTTTACGTGGCTTACCACTTTGTGGCTGAGTTGCTGTTGTTCCCAATTGATTCCACTTTGTTATAATACCATTAACAGTTGACCGTGGAATATTTAGTAGTGAGAAAATTTCACTAATGGACTTATTACATTGAGCTCCTGGGAGCGACCCATTCTTTACACAAATGTTTGTAGAAGCAGTCTGCATGTCTAGGTGCTTGATTTTATACACCTGGATTTTATACACATTGCCATGGAAGTGATTGGAACACCCAGATTCAATGATTTGGAGGGGTGTTCCAAAACTTTTGGCAACATAGTGTATATTTCCTGAAACAAATGAAAAAAGACAGCTCTTTTCAAATTCTGCTACTGTATGTTGTCCTTTGTGTCTGAGGTACTTTGCCAGTAGGCTATTAAAGGTGAGGTCAGGTTTACAAGTAAGAGCATATGTCATTTTGTGAAGGTCTTATATTCCAGCAGAAATCCAAACCTTTTCCTTCAGTAATATTTGTCCATTACCCTTCTGGTTTTGTTATATATTTAATTAAATTCTATATTAAATATTATAGACTTTTTTTAGGTGAATGCACATAATTTTGTTTATTATTAAGAAAATAAGATAAAGTATTTAGATGTCCTAGGAAGTCTAAAAACTGCATTATTGAAAAATATTCACATGGAAACACACTTTCTTTTAGCTAAATTAGGACTAGTATTTCATTTCTAAAAACTCACTTTACATAAACAAGGTACAGTTGTTTTACCCGCCAGACACTAAATATCTGTGACTTTTGAATGTCTCAGATAAAATGGCAGATTAGATCAGTCCTGCTGCCATGATGGCAAGGAACTTACACATGAAGCTTTGAGATGTTGTTGTTAGGAGGCAAAAAGATGAAGGAGGTTATTAAATCACCAGCAAAGCTTTGAACCTTTTTAGAGGTAATGTGTGTCACCACCATGATCATGCCAAAAGCAATTTGTCAAAGAAGTGTCCAAGAGTCCAGTTACAACACTGAAGGGGTTACAAAGCTCAATGCCAAATGGAGAGCATGTGCAGACCTCAACAACTTCATCAGTTTCTTACAGACTCAACATCTATGGGAGAGTGGTTAGAGGAAGCCACTTCTAAGGAATGTCATGTTAGAAAATTTGACAGATTATGAAAATACATTGGTCTTATTTTAGCTAAATTTAAGCAATGTTTCGTGCAAAAACAAAAACAAATACAACCCATCGCTGAGGCAACTCCATGTGATTGCGCACAAATCAGCCATCATTGTACAAGTGCTGGAAAAATCAAATATCAACCTACATAAGAATTGATTGGTTGCACTCATACTAACAATTATGAAATGATTTGAAAGGTTGGTCCTCTCCCACATTATCCCTAAAAGTCATTATCCCTGCCTCTCTGGACCTACATCAGTTTGCATACAAGATAATTAGATCTTCAGAGGATATATATATATATATATATATATATATATATATATATATATATATATATATATATATATATATATATATATATATATATATTATTTTAGCTTTCAATCATATGAAAATGTAGCTGAATAAATTTTAAAAGACTTTTAAATATAATGCAATCCAATGAAACATCAGCACAAATGTTTTTATGATAAACTGAGCCCAAAGACTATGAAGTACAACAATAATTAAATATAATTTAACCCATGACCATTTATAATAATTCTTTAAGGAACAGTTTGAATATTTTGACATATGTTGATTTGATTTATTGTGAGTAATATATCTAAACATAGAGTGGGATGCAGATGCTGTGAAAGGAGAGATCACAGGGCTTTAGCTAGTTAATTAGACAGAAATAATCAGATCACATGTTCAATGAATAAATAATGTAAATTACATACTGAGAAACTGAGAAAACCTACAACCAATGACATCCAACCAGGATTTCTACCAATCAATTCAATTCAATTTTATTTGTATAGCACTTTTAACAATGGACATTATCTCAAAGCAGCTTTAGAGAAAACTAAAAACTCAGAATAAAAATGTCAAAGTTAATAATTAAATTTATTTTCCCAATGTGTAAGCCTGTGCCAATGTTGGCATAGCTGTGTAACCAGGAGCTTTTATAAGTCACTGTAATTTCTGAATTCATTATAGATTTAACACTAATTCCTTCCTGCCAAAGCCATGTTCAGTGACGGAGACCCAAGTGGAAAACTGACAACTGCAACAGACTAACTGGAGGTTGGATGTTCCCTTATTAACACCAACAAGATTTCTTAGTTTATTATGTGAAATAGTATAATCAGTGGTGTCAAAAGCTGCACTAAGGTCAAGTAAAAACAGCAAGTTCCTATGTGGGTATGAGCATAACTGCTGTGCTGCAAACTTTTCTAGGAACTCTGAGATAAAGGGGAGGTTTGATATTGACATGTAGTTGAACAGCTGACATGGGTTAAGGTCAGGCTTTTTAATCAGGGTTTTGATAACCACTAGTTTAAAAGATTTAGGCCCATTGCCAGTACAAATGGAATCATTGTTTTTAACATTTTAACTGATTATAAACATTCTAAGCTCTGATCAGATATAGTAATATTGCTATCTACAGGATTAGCTTTGTCTGGTTTTAAATTAATAGTCAGACTGTTTGCCTGATATTCTCATTTTTGCCATTGAAACAATTCATGAAGTCATTGTTGCTGTATAAAGATGGCATGTGTTTTCCTACAGTAGTTTCATTTCTAGTTAATTTAGCTACAGTATTAAATAAAAATGTTGGGATGGTTTTTGTTGTCTTCATTTAGGGTGGAGAGATATGTTGATCTAGCAGCACTAAGCTCAGGAGGCTTTCCTTCCATGGTATTAGAAATACAACCACTTTAGTTACATTCTAATAGTCTAGAGGTCCTAGTGGTATTTATTGTTATCATGATATTGACTGCTATCACAATATAGTTTTTAGGTCTTATTGTTGTCCACCAGAGCAGCAGCAAACATATCGTGCAGAGCCCCGCCCCCACCTCGGCTACTCAGACCACATCTGTTATGCTAATTCCAGCATACAGACTACTCGTCAGACACTCTAAACTGGTTCTGAAACAGGTGAAATCCTGGCCAGCAGGAGCCATCTCTGCTCTTCAGGACTGTTTTGAGTGCACTGACTGGGACATGTCGAGGGAGGCTGCAACCAACGGCGAAACCACAGACTTGGAGGAATACACGTCATCAGTGACCAGCTACATCAGCAAGTGCATCGATGACGTGGCCGTCTCCAAGTCCATCACCACATGACCCAACCAGAAGCCATGGATGACCGCAAAAGTGCTTGCGCTGCTAAAATAAAGGCCAGCTTCACCTGCCTGTGACAGTGATGCCTCCCTTCTATTTGCGTTGAACAGCTTCTACACTCAGTTTGAGGCACGGAATGACAGCGAGGAAGACCATCCAGAGGACCAGGTGCTCTGTCTCACCACGACCGACGTAAGGAAAACTCTATACAGAATTAACCCACGGAAAGCTGCTGGACCAGACAACATTCCTGGCAGAGTGCTCAGGGAATGTGCAGAACAGCTTTTCACTGACATCTTCAACATCTCCCTGAGCAGCACCATCGTCCCAACGTGCCTAAAGACCACCACCATCATCCCCATGCCGAAGAAGTCTACAGTGTCCTGTCTCAATGACTACCATCCTGTTGCACTCACCCCAATCATCATGAAGTGCTTCGAGAGGCTCGTCATGAGGCATATCAAGAACCTGCTGCCACCAACGCTAGTCCCCATGCAGATTGCGTATCATTCAAATCGCTCCACGGACGATGCCATCAGCACAACCCTCCATCTCGCCCTCACACACCTGGACAATAGAGACACTTTTGTACAAATGCTGTTCATTGACTTCAGTTCAGCATTCAACACAATCATTCCTCAGCACCTGATCGAGAAGCTGAGTCTGCTGGGCACCAACACCTCCCTCTGCAGCTGGATCCTGGACTTCCTTACTGGGAGACCTCAGTCAGTCCAGATTGGGAACAGCATCTCCAGCACCACCACACTGAACTCTGGAGCTCCTCAAGGCTGCGCGCTCAGTCCACTGCTGTTCACTCTGCTGACTCACGTTTGTGCAGCAATGCACAGTTTGAAACACATCATCAAGTTCACCAATGACACGACCGTGGTGGGTCTCATCAGCAAGAACCATGAGTCAGCTTACAGAGAGGAGGTGCTGCGGCTAACAGGTTGTTACCTGTCTCTGATCGTAGAGAAAACGAAAGAGAAGTTTGTTGACTTCAGGAGAGCACAGAGTGACCATTCTCCACTGAACATCAATGGGTCCAACGTGGAGATCGTCAAGAGCACCAAATTCCTTGGTGTTCACCTGGCGGAGAACCTCACCTGGTCACTAAACACCAGCTCCATCGCCAAGAAAGCCCAGCAGCGTCTCTACTTCCTGTGAAGGCTGAGGAAGACTCATCTTCCACCTCCCATCCTGACCACCTTTTACAGAGGGACCATTGAGAGCATCCTGAACAGCATTAAGGGGTCACTGCCTGGTTTGGGAATTGCACCGTCTCGAATCGCAAGACCCTTTTAGCGGATAGTGAGGACAGCTGAAAAGATCATTGGAGTCTCTCTCCCCTCTATTACGGACATTTACACCACACACTGCATCCGCAAAGCCGACAACATTGTGGATGACCCCACACACCACTCACACACACTCTTTACCCTCCTGCCGTCTGGAAAGAGGTAACGAAGCATTCGGACCCACAAAACCAGACTGCTGAACAGCTTCTTCGCTCAGGCAATCAGATGTCTCAACTGAACTAAACGGAGTTGAACACGGAAAAAACACACACACACACACACACACTTGATCTTGTTTTCATGCACATGTCACTTTAAATATATGAAATATTGAACTACACTTTAACTGTTATCTGTTATAACTGAAATAACTGTTTTTCTGCTGCTAACACTCACTGTCCCTAACCCTGTTTCTTTTTTGCTCACACTGTATAAAACTTTTTTGCACACAGTCGGAGTGTGTCTTGTTTGTCTGCATTGTCTTGTCATTCTTTGCACTTTGTATGCTGAGTTTTTTGGGTTTTTTTTTTAATTCTGCACCTTGTTATGTATAGTTTAGCTCTGTTTGTCCACGTCACTTAGTACTTTGTTTTAGTTTTGTGTAGCACCTCTGGGGTCCAGGAGGAACGTTGTTTCATTTCACCGTGTACTGTATCAGCTATATATGGTGGAAGTGACAATAAAGCTCCTTGGACTCTGACTTTCAGCAAATTACCCATGGCAAATGTAACCTACGATGAAGCAGAGGGTCTGAGAGGAAACTCAAGCATTGGTAATACACTAAAAGACTGCATTTTGTTGCCCATGATCTAAAAAATGTATGAGTTCTGTGTTGTGTTTTATTTATTTATTTACATTTTTATTTGCTGCTGTCTGACAAACTGCTGGCTTACTGAAATATCTTTTTTGCATGAGTGTAGCCTGAGCTAAAATCCATATATTTACTCACCTTTCCAGCTTACCCCATGACCTCAACTTGCACAACTTTTCTGCTGAGAGAACAAAAACAAGTCTATGTGAGTGCATGAACCATGTTTTTTAGGAATTATGCAAAAAAACAAAACAAAGAAATATATGCATCGAAAACTAACTATTATGTAGGCATACTATTATGTGTATGAAACTAAATAGGTAAAACTGTTAAATCACCTCAATCACATTATATCAGCTATGCTAGCAAGCCAACTCTCAAGAACATGAGATAAAAGAGTTAAATAGCTTAATAATTAGCTAATACTTCAGTTAACTATAAGCATTATGACAGGTTATACAGATTTAGTACATTTGCTAAACTGATGTAAAGTCATAGTGATAAATATTTTGCAAGCTAATGCTAATTGAATTTGGTGACTGTGGATATTCTTTCAGATTCATCAAAATTAGCCATTTTTTTGGTCGAACTACAGTTTTTTTCAACGATCCCATATCTGCTGTGTATCTGAAAATAAATGTTATCTTCCAGTGCCTTGCAACATACTGAAAATTCCACACTATTTCCTCTGTAGGTAGTGAGCTGTTAATTTACAGCGTCGTTCTATCCCTAGGCCGCGCATAGACCATGACTAAAATCTGCAATGACTTCCCACATATAGTCTTTTTCCTGACAATGTCTTTGCAGACATGCACTGTAAAAAAAAAATGCATATTTTACGGTAAAATACTGGCAGCTGTGGTTGCCAGAATTTCACCGTAAATTGTACAGTGACACAGTTCACCACTTTACGGAATGCTTTATTAGCAACCGTAAATTTCACAGTTAAGAACTGTTGTTTGTTTACAAATTACTGTTAAAAAAACAGATAGAATGTAAACCTGTTTACAGTAAACTACTATGAAATAAATATACTGTAATCCTAATTACAGTCTTTCTCAGATAAAAACACAATACAACCATATATTATATTAGGGTATGTTATTGCAAAGTTCAAATTTGTGGTAAATTACTGGCAGGTGTGGTTGCCAGAATTTTACTGTAAAAAATACAGTACAACGCATAATGCATTACAGTTGGTTTGCATAGATTTTACTGTCAAGCGAATAAGGTCCATTGTAAACCGAGGCACAAAAACATCAGTCAGACTTCAAGAAACTGTTTTTTCATGTACATATTCTGTCTTAAAACAGTTTGAACTGATCTAATACCTTGTCCAAAACTCATTAGTAATGAAATCTTGAAAAAACAGTATGTGACCATATGATTGGATAATCCACGGTGAAATGAATAAACATTATGTATCAGGGCTTACTTGCCCTGGTTGAACAAGAGGAATAAGTCAGAGTCCAGACTTTTTGTAAAGATATGGGATAGACTTGGACATGATGTTTGAGATGATGTCAGTTCCAGCTTAGGCCCTTTGTTGCAAATCATCCCATTTTCTTTCTCCATTGTGTTTTTACTGCCACTGTTTAAAGTATAAAACAAATGGCTTGCTTCTTGAAGTTTAAAGGGTTTAGAATCTCACCATTTTCCTGGGTGTCACAGTGGACAGCAAGTTTCTTCCAAGTCTAAATGCATACCTGAAATGTTGCAAAACTAAAACCCTTCAACTTTTTATGATGACAACATGGGTTATACAATAGTAGTGTGTTCAGATAATTAAGAAAAATTTACAACTAACACACTGAAGAATGTGTTTGTGGTCAGTTTACTTACCTTAATGAACATTCTTAGATCTTAGCAATGCCACCAGCTTTTAACCTAGTCTGAAGTGTCACAAAATCTCTGGAACAAAGGCTCAAATGCTCTCCAGAAACAGGTTATATACATTTATATATATATATATATATATACATTTATATATATATATATATATATATATATATATATATATATATATATATATATTGTCAGTGGTTAGTCTTAAAAGTTCAGTTTGACAGGTCCATCTTCATGCCTTTCTCCTTTCATAATCACAGAGGTCTGAGATATGAGGCATAGCAGGTGGTTCCTGCAAAGAAGATACAGGTAGAAAAGAATTAACAGCAAACCAGACAGTACTATCCAATAATGGTCTTAAAAAGTGCTAAATGTGATCAGTGACAGCTGGTCAATAAGAGGTGCTGGGGCTCCGCCCCCTTAAAGTTAGCCAGAGAAGACTGCTACTTTAACACATTAACAATAATTATAAATTTTAATAACGAAATAAAATCATTCAGTTGTACTATTCCTCTGTTAGTCATATTATCCTTTATTTAAAATAAAAAAAACAACAAAAAACTGTATTTCGTTCATTTGTGTGTGTGCCGGGCGCCGAACAAACGAGTGAAGCCTGATTGGACAGGACTCTAATGAAACTTATTGGCTAAACTTAACCATATAATTACATCATCAACATTAAATATTATACTTTATTGTAAAGTGGCAATAAAGTATAAAATATTGTACTTTATTGTGAAGGGCATACGGCGTAAAACATTTGACAAGTTGTTGTGCGGACCAGTTGGTCCGCTGTGGCAACCCCAAACAGGGAGCAGCTGAAAGCTTTTGTAAAGTTCGTTTGAATGGAAAATTAATAAAATATCATGTTTATAGTCAAAAATAAAAACCCGCCAGTTGCACCAGAAACTAGCCCAAATATTATCAACCCGCCCAATCTGGCAACCCTGTCCGTAAACTTTTGAAAAGCATGTGGCTGAGCTCTGATTGAGAAGAAAACCAAGTGGTGGAAGCTGAAAAAGGAGGAATGTTGTGAGGAATTTAGACTGAAGTTGAGGCAGGCTCTGGGTGGTCAGGTAGTGCTGCCAGATGACTGGGAAACTACAGCAGAAGTGATCACGGAGAAGGGAGAAAGATGCTGGGTGTGTCATCTGGAAGGAGGAAAGAAGATAAGGAGACTTGGTGGTGGAATTAGGAAGTTCAGGATAGTATCCAGAGGAAGAGGCTAGCCAAGAAGAAGTGGGACATGGACAGGACTGAAGAGAATAGACAGGAATACAAGGAGTTACAGCGCAGAGTGAAGAGGGAGGTGTCTAAGGCCAAGCAGAAGGCATATGATGAGTTGTACACTATGTTAGACACTAGAGAAGAAGAGAAGGACTTGTACAGGTTAGCTAGGCAGAGGGATCAAGATGGGAAGGATGTGCAGCAAGTTAGAGTTATTAAGGATAGAGATGGAAGGGTGCTCACAAGCGAGGAGAGTGTACAGAGGAGATGGAAGGAGTACTTTGAGGAGCTGATGAATGAGGAAAATGAGAGGGAAAAAAGAGTAGAAGGGGTGAACTCTGTGGAACAGAAAGTAGATAAGATTAGAAAGGATGAATTCAGGAAGGCTTTGAAGAGGATGAAAAGTGGAAAGGAAGTTGGTCGTGATGACATCCCGGTGGAGGTCTGGAAGTGTCTGGGAGAGGCAGCAGTGGAATTTTTAACTAGTTTGTTTAACAGGGTTTTAGAGAGTGATAAGATGCCTGAGGAATGGAGAAGAAGGGGGGATCAAGTTGATGAGCCGTACAATGGGAAAGAGTAGTGGAAGCTAGGTTAAGGAAGGTAGTGGAAATTTGTGAGCAGCAGTATGCACTGTGTGTTTGTAGACTTGGAGAAAGCGTATGACAGGGTGCCAAGAGAAGAGCTGTGGTACTGTATGAGGAAGTCAGGAGTAGCAGAGAAGTATGTCAGAGTGGTGCAGGACATGTATGAGAGGAGCAGGACAGTGGTGAGGTGTGCTGTAGGTCAGTCAGAGGAGTTCAAAGTGGAGGTGGGACTGCATCAGGGATCGGCTCTGAGCCCCTTCCTGTTTGCTATGGTGATGGACCAGTTGTCAGAGGAAGTCAGACAGGAGTATACATGGACAATGATGTTTGCAGATGACATTGTGATCTGTAGTGAGATCAGTGAGCAGGTGTAGGAAAACCTGGAGAGCTGGAGGTTTGCGCTGGAGAGAAGAGGAATGAAAGTCAGTGGTAGTAAGACTGAGTACATGTGTGTGAATGAAAGGGAGGGAAGTGGAACAGTAAGGTTACAGGGTGAAGAGGTGAAGAAGGTACAGGAGTTGGGGTCAACAGTCCAGAGTAATGGAGAGTGTGGAAAGAGGTAAAGAAGTGCGTGCAGGCATTAATGTGGAAGCAAGCAAAATATCTCAAGATGAAAGAAAATTCGGTTATATCTTTACAAAAATAGAAGAAAAGAAAAGAATCAAGGAGCTTGGACCAGTTCGACCAAATTCAGCAGCAGTCAAGTGATCGCAGTCAAGCTTCCACTCTGTGCTTTTCCAGGACTTCTTATTGAATGCATTGGCCATGCTTTGCACCCACCCAAAATTTTTTGTACCAGCCGCCACTGATTGTGATTCTTCTCCATTCAATGGCTGGGGAACAACCTCAACTAGCACTTTAAAAGATAATATTGCATTTCATGTAACATTTCCTTATATGAAATCAGGCTTTAATGGGCCATAAAGGGCCATATCTACAAAATATATTTGCAACCATCTCTGTAGCACTTAAATAAACAATGTGGTTCATTTCTGTGAAGCCTTCAATGAAGTACATACCCCAACAAAGATTTAACCAACTTGTCACAGAAATTGCAACTGAACATGCTTAGGAAAATGTAGCTAGGTAATGCTCAAGAATAACATAGAATTCTCAATATAAAACAGCTACCTTGAAGTTAACGTTTAAGTTAACTGAGTTACCTTAAAGTTAACTTTCTTTAATTTGTCCTTCATTAACTGTCTTTAAGTCTTAAACCAGTGTTAATGTAATCATTGATACGTCACTCTGGGTAAGAGCGTCTGCCAAATGCCAGAAATGTAAATGTAAGTTTTTGCAAGTGCAACTCAAAATTGCAGACAAGACAATATCCATAATATTAAAATAACCAGTAACTTGACCTAGCCAATATAAGCTAACATTATAACACATTTTTAAAAAAAAAAGAAAAGAAAAAAAAAGTAAAAGACAACTTATCTCAAAAAGATGGAAAGTCCCCAAGAGTCAACAGGTTTTGCAATGAATGCATTCCCACAGATGCTGGGCACCAAGAAACAACGCGAACTGGGAGACAAAATGGTGCCAAAAGTTCACTTTCCGTTAGCGGTGCACTTGAGTTTCTCTCTCCTCCCTCCTACTAAATTAGCAAGTTATCCTGTGCTCTCAAGCAATAATTTAAAAAAATAGGCAGGTTAAAATGGTGTCAAAGGGTTTTTTCTGTGAGCGGTACACAACAGTCTATTTGTCCTGCCTCGTACTAAATCAACACGTCATACTCTGAGATCTTTTTAAAAGTTGAGCAGACAAAATAAACAAGTTTGCAGTTGACGTGACCTCCGCGACGGGAGGTTAAATCAGTATTTGTAGAATACAACAAAATACATGACAATATCTTACTATGTCAATAAAGATATTTAAGTCATGACACAAGCATCAAACATCAGACACAAGCAAACAAAACCTAAACAAACATCAGACACAAGCAAACAAAACCTAAACAAACATCAGACACAAGCAAACAAAACCTAAACAAACATCAGACACAAGCAAACAAAACCTAAACAAACATCAGACACAAGCAAACAAAACCTAAACAACATCAGACACAAGCGAACAAAACCTAAACAAACACAAAACAACCACAAACGCCCAAACAATTACAGTCAGGGTTGGGAAGGTTACTCTGGAAATGTAATAGGTTACAGATTACCCAGTGTAACTTTTCAATTACTTTATAAAAGTAAAGTAACTGACTACATTTGATTACTTATTGATTACTTTTAAGTTTCTAATGGACATTTTCAACTAAATCATCTCCAGACATTTATAGCAGGCAGGGTTAACTCTGAGCTCTCTGAGCAGTACTCAACTCTGTTTACTGTTAGAATTTCTAAATCTTTCATCACTTGAATTAAGTGTGTGTGTGTGTGTGTGTGTGTGTGTGTGTGTGTGTGTGTGTGTGTGTGTGTGTGTGAGAATTTCACAAGTCGATAACTTTGTGAGTCATCATAACGTACGCTACAATGCTAAAATAACTAAGCTATATTAGATCTGACATTACCAACACATTTTCAAGGAGGAAAAATGTGAGCTATATATTTTCTGCTATATATTTCTGCCTGGTAAAGGTAGCTAGCAGACTAGCTCATTTGTTGTGAATGTTTTGAATACAGGTCTTGAATACACTATGGGGTTGATGAACGCGCTGCCGCGGCTTGTTGGATTTTTTCCACATAGTAGCTACAGTAACTCGACTGACCACTCCGTCACTTTTTATTATCCAGAAACGAGTAATATATCATTCCAAAATAAAGGGTCTGTTTTTATTTCTGTACACTCACAATAATGACAAATACCATATGCTTTTATAAAATAAAGAAAGGCTAGGTTACATACCTGCAGATGCTTCCTCAGGTTCAACATTGAAGCCTTTGATGTGGAGAGCATTTTAACAGCTGGATAACTCATTTTGCGCTTAACCCTTATTTTCAGGCTGAAATTATTTTTACATGTGCAGCACTGAAATGCATTTTTATCACTCGCCATGGTGGCGACTCTCAGACAGGTTTTAGTAGCCTAAAGTTTTCAGCGGTAATGTGGATGAATGTAATTAGCAGACTTGGCGCTCCGCAAATTCAAACCAGAGAACCAATCAAAAGCCTCAGAATAGCACCGCTTTAACCAATTCTAGCAACACTTAATATTATTTAACATATCTTAGTTTTTTAAAGAAAATATTCAGATGTAACCCTATTTGTAATATTTTACATTTTCATAAGTAACTGTAATTTAATTACATATTTCTCAGTAACTGTAACGAATTACTGTTACAATTATTTTGTAATTAAATTACGTAACGCCATTACATGTAACTAGTTACTCCTCAACACTGATTACAGCCTATAAAAATTTTCATTGGATATAGCACATTAATTATCAGATTCAACACATATGCAAACATATTTTAATTTAACAAACACATTCCATATTTTTAACATCTTGTATGAATAATGAATAATGTGAAGCACTAGCATTTTGTGAGCAGCAGTATGGCTTCATGCCCAGAAAGAGCACAACAGATGCAATTTTTGCTCTGAGAATTTTGATGGAGAAGTATAGGGATGGTCAGAGGGAGTTGCACTGTGTGTTTGTAGACTTGGAGAAAGCGTATGACAGGGTGCCAAGAGAAGAGCTGTGGTACTGTATGCGGAAGTCAGGAGTAGCAGAGAAGTATGTCAGAGTGGTGCAGGACATGTATGAGAGGAGCAGGACAGTGGTGAGGTGTGCTGTAGGTCAGACAGAGGAGTTCAAAGTGGCGGTGGGACTGCATCAGGGATCGGCTCTGAGCCCCTTCCTGTTTGCTATAGTGATGGACCAGTTGTCAGAGGAGGTCAGACAGGAGTCTCCTTGGACAATGATGTTTGCAGATGACATTGTGATCTGTAGTGAGAGCAGGGAGCAGGTGGAGGAAAACCTGGAGAGGTGGAGGTTTGCGCTGGAGAGAAGAGGAATGAAAGTCAGTGGTAGTAAGACTGAGTACATGTGTGTGAATGAAAGGGAGGGAAGTGGAACAGTAAGGTTACAGGGTGAAGAGGTGAAGAAGGTACAGGAGTTTAAGTGTTTGGGGTCAACAGTCCAGAGTAATGGAGAGTGTGGGAAAGAGGTAAAGAAGCGAGTGCAGGCAGGTTGGAATGGGTGGAGAAAGGTGTCGGGAGTTCTGTGTGATAGGAAAATATCAGCGAGAATCAAGGGGAAGGTGTACAGGACAGTGGTGAGAGCGGCCATGCTGTATGGTTTAGAGACAGTGTCACTGAGGAGGAGACAGGAGTCAGAGCTAGAGGTAGCAGAGCTGAAGATGTTGAGGTTCTCTTTAGGAGTGACAAGATTGGACAGGATTAGGAATGAGTACATCAGAGGGACAGCTCATGTTGGACGTTTGGGGGACAAAGTTAGGGAGGCCAGATTAAGATGGTTTGGACATGTTCAGAGGAGGGAGAGTGAGTATATTGGTAGGAGAATGTTGGACATGGAGCTGCCAGGCAGGAGGCAAAGAGGAAGGCCAAAGAGGAGGTATATGGATGGAATTAATGAGGATATGAAGCTAGTGGGTGCAAGTGTTGAGGATGCAGAAGATAGTGATAGGTGGAGAGAGATGATTTGCTGTGGCGACCCCTGAAGGGAGAAGCCGAAAGAAGAAGAAGAAGTGAAGCACTAGCATCAGGGCAATGAAGTGTTTCTCCCTGTGAGACATATTGCATGGCAAAGGCAGAACACCTCCTGCACTTTCTATAAGTTCATATGTGTGCAAGCTAGTTTCTGCTAACTTTTTCCAATATAATAACTGAAGTAAACGAAGAGTAACAGAAGTAAATGAAGTACCAGGGTATTCCACATGGAAATTTAGTTTGCTTTCTATGTTTTACATGTTTTATTTTAAGATCTTGTCACATGAAGGTACAAGTGAAACCCAGCTAGAGCAAGAGTTGTTTATGCAAGTTACTTCCTTTTTTCATTGTTTTAAAATATATACTCGTAAAATGGGTGTTGTCTGTTTCAAATATTTCAAAAAAGGCCAAGCCACAGGGGAAGTACATACGAAAGGTCCTTGGAAAATCCAGGCTCATGTAAGCATTTATGGAGGTGAAAGATTGCTACAAAATAATTTACTATAATCTACATATCTACTGCATAACATCTCTTGATCAGCTCTTGATCTGTGGCAAAATTATTTTATCAACCTTTGAAATAAGGTAGCTATGTTATATTTAGCACACCATATGTCTACTTACAATTTGTTCTCACCAATGCCAAGTATCACAATAAAGTTGCATACATATTTTGAACAGTGGACTACTAGGAGTATGTTACCCAGCCTAGAAACATCTCTACATTGATGAAAGTGTGGTTCTCAGTTATTGCTGTGGAAGAGAAAGATTTTTTATACATTAGGTCTAGTTTGTTAGCTTTAACATTATAAAATAGTTCAGTAATTTCGACAAATAAATTAAATAAATAGTTCATCAGAGTTCTTAGAGAACAGCAAAATAAAATAGTATCATGTACTCTTTATTTCCAGAGAGAAATGACCCCTTGTTTGTTGTTTGTAACCACTTTATCATGCTGTGGTATGAAGCATGTGCTTTTTGTTGTCAACAAGAACTACATGTACAAACCCGATTCCAAAAAAGTTGGGACACTGTACAAATTGTGAAGAAAAACGCAATGATGTGGAAGTTTCAAATTTCAATATTTTATTCAGAATACAACATAGATGACATATCAAAAGTTTAAACTGAGAAAATGTATCATTTTAAGGGAAAAATAAGTTGATTTTAAATTTAATGGCATCAACACATCTCAAAAAAGTTGGGACAAGGCCATGTTTACCACTGTGTGGCATCCCCTCTTCTTTTTATAACAGTCTGCAAACGTCTGGGGACTGAGGAGACAAGTTGCTCAAGTTTAGGAATAGGAATGTTGTCCCATTCTTGTCTAATACAGGCTTCTAGTTGCTCAACTGTCTTAGGTCATCTTTGTCGCATCTTCCTCTTTATGATGCGCCAAATGTTTTCTATGGGTGAAAGATCTGGACTGCAGGCTGGCCATTTCAGTACCCGGATCCTTCTTCTACGCAGCCATGATGTTGTAATTGATGCAGTATGTGGTCTGGCATTGTCATGTTGGAAAATGCAAGGTCTTCCCTGAAAGAGACGACGTCTGGATGGGAGCATATGTTGTTCTAGAACTTGGATATACCTTTCGGCATTGATGGTGCCTTTCCAGATGTGTAAGCTGCCCATGCCACACGCACTCATTCAACCCCATACCATCAGAGATGCAAGCTTCTGAACTGAGCGCTGATAACAACTTGGGTTGTCCTTGTTCTCTTTAGTCCGGATGACATGGCGTCCCAGTTTTCCAAAAAGAACTTCAAATTTTGATTCGTCTGACCACAGAACAGTTTTCCACTTTGCCACAGTCCATTTTAAATGAGCCTTGGCCCAGAGAAAACGCCTGCGCTTCTGGATCATGTTTAGATATGGCTTCTTTTTTGACCTATAGAGTTTTAGCCGGCAACAGCGAATGGCACGGTGGATTGTGTTCACCGACAACGTTTTCTGGAAGTATTCCTGAGCCCATGTTGTGATTTCCATTACAGTAGCATTCCTGTATGTGATGCAGTGCCGTCTAAGGGCCCGAAGATCACGGGCATCCAGCATGGTTTTCCAGACTTGACCCTTACGCACAGAGATTGTTCCAGATTCTCTGAATCTTTGGATGATATTATGCACTGTAGATGATGATAACTTCAAACTCTTTGCAATTTTTCTCTGAGAAACTATTTTTCACCGCAGCATTGGGGGAATTGGTGATCCTCTGCCCACCTTGACTTCTGAGAGACACTGCCACTCTGAGAGGCTCTTTTTATACCCAATCATGTTGCCAATTGACCTAATAAGTTGCAAATTGGTCCTCCAGCTGTTCCTTATATGTACATTTAACTTTTCCGGCCTCTTATTGCTACCTGTCCCAACTTTTTTGGAATGTGTAGCTCTCATGAAATCCAAAATGAGCCAATATTTGGCATGACATTTCAAAATGACTCACTTTCAACATTTGATATGTTATCTATATTCTATTGTGAATAAAATGTAAGTTTATGAGATTTGTAAATTATTGCATTCATTTTTTATTCACAATTTGTACAGTGTCCCAACATTTTTGGAATTGGGTTTGTAGTGTAAAAAATTGGAACACTGTGTAAAATATCAATAAAAAACAGAATGCAATGATTTGCAAATCTCACAAACCCATATTTTATTTACAACAGAACATACAAAACAATCCAAGAGTTTAAACTGTAAGGTAATTACAGTTATAATAAGGTAGTTTTGAAATGAATGGCAGCAACACATCTAAAAAAAAGCTGGGACGGGGCAACAATGGGCTTGAAAAAGTAAGTGTTACTTAAAAGAAACAGTTGGAGAAACTGCAAAAAGTCCAAACATTTTTGGAGTTGGGGTTGTAAAAGTCATATTAAAGCCTATAGATTTTTCAGGGACTGCACTAGTTAATCTGTTAAAGAATGGTTAGTGGATTAATCATAGCTCAACACACAGATGTAGTCTCTGACACAAGTTCAGACTGCACAGACATCATCAGTCAACTATGCCATTTCTGTCAGCCCACACAAAGCATCTCATGTGTCTATGCAAACATTAAAAGCAGCACAAGAGTTTATAGTAAGTCTTCGTACCATACCAGTAAAAGCACAACAGTTGTCAAACTACCATTACATAGAAGAAATTATTCCTCTCTTCAGTTCCATGTTTTTATCCATCAAGGCCTAAGTAAAAATTGTGTGTCCCACCAACTTCTATAGACAAACCTAATCAATGGGAACAACATTAAAATTTAACAGAAAGCGTTAAAAAGCGTAAACCAAAATTAAGAAACCACATGGAAATAAATTAGCACACCCTTCATATTTCTACAAACATTAAGAGAGTAATTAGCAGCCAGATGTTATTTAATGAAAAACACATGATTGACTATTCATAAAGAAGTGTGAGTACCTTTATAAAAGCAGAATCTTTTTGAATTTGGTGTTCTGGAGCAGTCAGGTGTGTGTCTACATCATGCCAAGAATAAATGACATCGACCATGGCCTCATGCAATTGTTGCTGCTCATCACTCTGGGAAAGTTTTTAAGGCCATCTCCATGCAATATGACATTCACCATTATACTTTAATTTAATGCTCAGATATATAAAGAAATTGGATTGTTGTGCAGCCACAGGGACCTGGGAAACTCACAATAAACAAACTGTATGGCAGGATATTTGTGAACAACATTTACTTCAAGGTGTACAAATTTTTATAGGCAAAAACAGTGCTAATGGTGGCATGTTTAAGATTCACCTTTGGTCTTTGAGGCAACAGGAATATAAGGTCCAAACTGGACTGCTGATTGTTATAATACTGTTATAATAATAAACCTATAAACCAAAGCATGGTTAAATTCTCAAAGCAGAAGGTGTATTATGTAACATATAAAGTCTCAGGTGTTAGAGGGGATTAGATAGATAGATAGATAGATAGATAGATAGATAGATAGATAGATAGATAGATAGATAGATAGATAGATAGATAGATAGATAGATAGATAGATAGATAGATACAGTGGTGTGAAAAAGTGTTGGCCCCCTTCCTGATTTCTTATTTTTTTGCATGTTTGTCACACTTTAATGTTTCAGATAATCAAACACATTTAAATATTAGTCAAAGATGACACAAGTAAATACATCATGCAGTTTTTAAATGAAGGTTTTTATTATTAAGGGAAAACAAAATCCAAAACTACATGGCCCTGTGTGAAAAAGTGTTTGCCCCCCCTGTTAAAACATAACTTAACTGTGGTTTATCACACCTGAGTTCAATTTCTCTAGCCACACCCAGGCCTGATTACTGCCACACCTGTTCACAATCAATAACTCACTTAAATAGGACCTGCCTGACAAAGTGAAGTAGACCAAAAGATCCTCAAAAGCTAGACATCATGCCGAGATCCAAAGAAATTCAAAAACAAATGAGAAAGAAAGTAATTGAGATCTATCAGTCTGGAAAAGGTTATAAAGCCATTTCTAAAGCATTGGGACTGCCACAAACCACAGTGAGAGCCATTATCTACAAATGGCGAAAACATGGAACAGTGGAGAACCTTCCCAGGAGTGGCCGGCTGACCAAAATTACCCCAAGAGCACAGCAACAACTCATCCAAGAGGTCATAAAAGACCCCACAACAACATCCAAAGAACTGCAGGCCTCACTTGCCTCAGTTAATTTAGTGTTCATGACTCCACCATAAGAAAGAGATGGGGCAAAAATGGTTTGCATGGCAGAGTTCCAAGATGAAAACTGCTGCTGAGCAAAAAGAACATAAAGGCTCGTCTCAGTTTTGCCAGAAAACATCTTGATGATCCCAAAGACTTTTGGGAAAATACTCTGTGGACTGACGAGACAAAAATTGAACTTTTTGGAAGGTCTGTGTCCCACTACGTCTGGCGTAAAAGTAACACCGCATTTCAGAAAAAGAATATCATACCAACAGTAAAATATGGTGGTGGTAGTGTGATGGTCTGGTGTTGTTTTGCTGCTTCAGGACCTGGAAGACTTGCTGTAATAAATGGAACCATGAATTCTGCTGTCTACCAAAAAATCCTGAAGGAGAATGTCCGGCCATCTGTTTGTGACCTCAAGCTAAAGCGAACTTGGGTTCTGCAGCAGGACAATGATCTAAAACACACCAGCAAGTCCACCTCTGAATGGCTGAAGAAAAACAAAATGAAGACTTTGGAGTGGCCTAGTCAAAGTCCTGACCTCAATCCGATTGAGATGCTGTGGCATGACCTTAAAAAGGTGGTTCCTGCTCGAAAACCCTCCAATGTGGCTGAATTACAACAATTCTGCAAAGATGAGTGGACCAAAATTCCTCCACAGCGCTGTAACGGACTCATTGAAAGTTATCGAAAATGCTTGATTGCAGTTGTTGCTGCTAAGGGTGGTCCAACAAGTTATTAGGCTTAGGGGGCAAACACTTTCACACAGGGCCATGTAGTTTTGGATTTTTTTTTCCCCTTTAAAGTAATAAAAACCTTCATTTAAAAACTGCATGATGTGTTTACTTGTGTTATCTTTGACTAATATTTAAATGTGTTTGATTATCTGAAACATTAAAGTGTGACAAACATGCAAAAAAAATAAGAAATCAGGAAGGGGGCCAACACTTTTTCACACCACTGTAGATAGATTAGATAGATATACTGTAGAAGTTGCTTTCGGCTGCTCCCTGTTTGGGGTTGCCACAGCGGACCAACTGGTCCGCACAACAACTTGGCAAATGTTTTATACCGGATGCCCTTCCTGACGCAACCCTCCCATTTTTCCAGGCTTGAGACCAGCACTGCATCCAGTGGCTGGGGTTTGGGCGTTGGCTGGGAATCAAATCTGGGCCTTCCGCATGACAGGCAAGAAACCTACCACTGAGCCACCAATGCCCTCGATAGATAGATATATTGTACAGTCTGTAAATGACCTGAAACAAGAAAGTCTTAAGGACAGAGGAGTTTTTCAGTCACATGATAAACTGCTTTTTTTGTCTAGTTAACTTTGAGAGAGAGGCAAAGAACGGCTAGTGAGCGAATGTCTGCATTGATAAAGTTTTAATTTTTAACAATTTGCTATGGTACAATAACACAATTTACTTCTATAAGATAATAATACAAGCCAGGGTGCAGAACTGGGGAATGAGCCGAAAGAGCCGGTTTATATTTATGTGCCGTGACTCGTCAAAAGAGCCGGAATTTCCATCACTGTGGTTTCCACTGCAAAAGAGGTGGGGTTAAGAGGGGTCACATTTTCCTGACTGACATGGGCGGAGCTAAAGATTATGAGGGCGTAGTCGAACGCGTGGAGTGAAAGTATCAATAAACGTTGGTTTAAGTTATTATATGCTGATTTGGTGGGTTACTCGTTATTTTACAATACTTTTAAGATGGACACGTTTCTTTCAAACAGCTCTCAGATAAATACCACACTACCGACTGAAGACTGGACAACTGTAAGTAGTCATAGTTGTATGAGTTTCTATTTGTCCTGGTGAATGCTGTTTGTAATTAAAGCTTTCAGAAAGAGCAGGCTACTTTGAGATTCCCAGATTGCTGTTCTTGCTTTAATTTGGCTTGTGTGAAGAATGCGCTTTTTAAAGTTTGTACTTGACTGAAATTATGTCAACGGGTTTGGCTATACACAAGAGGTATGAGTAAAAAATAAAAATGTTGTTTACAGACAGATCTGTGTGCGGATAGATATTCTCTTATCATGCTTGTTGTACTACTTTTAGAAATTGCATTGTCTGAGAAAAAAGGGTCTAGTTTTATATAGGTCTTCTTTTTACTTTCTCCTCAGGTCTACTCAGCAGTGCGGTGGATTCAGATGTCAATGGCACTTCTAAGGTAAAGCAAAAGTCACTTGAATTACGTGTATTCTGTAGACTCATAGGAATCTGTTTTTGTAAATGTCTTTTGTACACTTTCTGTCCGGTTTTAGTATTTTAGGCTCTGGCTCCATTATATTCTACACTGTTCTCCAAAGACATGTAAGAACATCTGAGGTAAGATCTACGATCTACCTTGTACTTGTATTTCACAACTGTTGCTTTATAAATTAAACTTGAAACATAAAAGTTTCCTTATGCCGAGTTCACACTGCACGACTTTAGCCCTGACAGGTTTTGAGAAATCGAGGACAAATGCCCGAAATCAGAGGCAAATCGGAGCTCATTCACGCGAGAGACAGTCACACAGTGTGAATGACCAAAGACGCGATCTAAGAGAATCGCCGATGAGTCGCCGACGACCGTGAAATATTTGACATGCTAAACATCTGGACCTCTTGGCGACTCAAAATCCTGCAGTGTGAAATGAGTTCTGACTGAAAAATACGTCGGCGATGACGTCCAGCCAATGCGAGAGCGAGATACAGCGCAGCGGGCAGTTCGGGGAGGAGTTATAGACCACAATATAATCAAGCATGGCTTATTATTTCTCGCGTACGTTCGGATGTTAAACGCAGCTTGCGGACCAGACAGAGTTGTCGGCGATTCTTCCAGTGTGAACACCAGCAGCAACTGAATGCTACCCTAGATATTCGTGCAGTGTGAAAACAACCGTGATCCGACCACTTTGAAAATCGTGCAGTGTGAACTCGGCATTAGTGTGAATGTCTTAATCAGAAATTGAAGGTGTGATGCTTACTAACCCAACATGTGACTAGTAATAACTGTTATGTTCTCTTCAAAGTTTTTACACTACAAAAATTTTTTTTTTGAAGGCAATATCTGCAGTGGGTGGCACAGTGGTACAGCTGGTACACTATCTGCTGCAGCTCCATCACAGCTTCAGGGTCTAGTTTAATTCTGAGCTTGTGTTTCATGTAGAGTTTTTTGTCTTTCCACATGTCTGAGTAGATTTCTTTGATGTTCTCTAATTTCCTCCTACTGAGTATGAACTGGCAACTCTAAATTGCCCCTAGGTGTGCATGTGGGTGCAAGGTGCTGTTCAGTGGACTGCTGTATATCCTGAGTATATTATCTCCTCTCATATAGTGTTCCTGGTATTGGCGTTGAATCCACTGCAACGCTGACCAAGATAAAACTGCTACTGAGAATTTGTTTTAGATACATTATGCTTATGTCATGTTAAGATGACTGTGTGGAGACTTGTGTATATATAAATATTAAACAAAATGTGAATTTATGCTTGTTATATTTAATCCATATATTATTTACACTAATATTTATTTACATGATCCATTTACATTTATATGGAGGATCCGTAACCTGCTGCAGGAACACTGAGCTAATAATTGATACAAATATTGTAGTGTGTGTGTGTGTGTGTATGTGTGTGTGTGTGTGTGTGTGTGTTTCAAATTCTTTTTTTTTAATCCATAACTGATACTCTCTTACAGGTACAACCACTATTTCTTTTGAGTTTAACAGACCTGCTGTTAGCTGTGAGCTGGCTGAGTGGCGCTCTCCTCTTTAGCAACTCCTGTGAATCTCATGTTACATGTTACAACCTCCATACTGTGGAGCAGGTAAATAGAAATAGCATACTCTTATTTACCTGGAAGTGCTGACAGAGAGCTGCACTTTTGCTACATACTGCATGATATTGTCCCTAAATCTAATCTTATAACACAAATATTAATTAACAATTAAAATTTTGTTTGTCACACACATACAACCATACATATTCCACATGCATTTAAATGCTTTTGTACAACTGTTAGAAATGCCAGTAGAAAAAGAAAAAGATAAAAAAAATATATATATAATATAAAGGATATAAAAGTTAGAACAGTTTTATATTTAAGAAGAGACTGGAGCCTTAGCCTTGGTCATGCTTCCCACCAGCTCAGCTACCCCTTAAAATTTGGGTTCATCCAGGATAATTTATTAAAAAGCTATGTATGTATAAGTAAAGTGCTCTTGTGGATAAGAGTTTCAAAATATGAATACTTTGAATTTTATTCACCTCAATAAAATTATTTTAATCAATTCTATTTAATCAATCAGTGTCAATACTGACCTTGCAGCCTTCAATAAGGGTGAGCCTGCTGAGATTTCCTTCCTATCCTAGGTCTTCTCTCCTGTGGTGGTATTAGGACTGGATGGAAGTCTCAAGTGGACTGCAAATCAAATTCCCTTCAAAATAATCACATTTTGTTGCCTTTCAGCCTGTTGTTTTATCCAGCTGTATTTGCTCAGTGTAACTTGTAACATCCAAGTAAAGATATAACAGCAACAGGTCAGGAAAAAAAACAGAATCACTGAGTTGGATTAAAAAAATCACCCCCCTCCTAATAATAATTTAACATGATCAGGTGTATCTAATCTTTGTCTCAATGGCACACTGAGTCATTTGACTTCCACCTGTGATCAGGTGTGGTCATTTTGATTAGCATAAAAAGGCTATTCCTGGAGCATTTCAGTCCATGGTAGTGCAAGTAAAGCAAACAGTCAACTATGGGTGGAAAGGCTTTATTAATCCCTAGAGGCACAGTAAAGTCTATTATTAAGAAGTGGAAGGTGTTTCATATAACTGAGACCCTTCCGGGATCAGGCTGGCCCACCAAACTGGATGGAGCGAGGTGGAAATTGCTCAGAGAGGATACCAAGAAGCCTACAGCAACTCTGAAGCATTTGCAGGAATTTATGACAAAGAGTGATCATTGTGTGCACATGACCACATGCAGTCATGACTAAGCTTTGCCAAAACGCACCTTGACGAAGTGGTGTTATGGTCATTTGAGACTAAAATCAAACTATTTGGCTTCAACAGCAAACAGTATGTCCAACAGACATATACAATACAGCTCACCATCCAAATAAGCCCTCAAATGTTTAGCTCTCCATGTAAAATAATTATTTAACAGGTTAGTGTGTATAGGTGCACAGATATTTTGGCAGCTTCACAAAAGATTGTTCCTGACATTGTTGACACAGGCAACTGTTACAAAAGCAATGCCTGGTCTGACTCTTTCCTTGTTGCACGGAACTGTGGCTTGGCAATATTTGATTTGGGATCAAGGGAGTAGGGGGTTTGAAAGCTTAAAACTTATTTTATGATTCATCTGTTCTAAATGTCTCACATAATGTAGAGGCAGCCAGTGGTGAATTTCTTTTATTTGTTTATTTTTTTTCTTATGACCACTATGCATGTTTGAACGGTGAAGTTGCATGCTCTGAGGCAAGTCCCTGATTTCCACCTTTTGAAGTTCCTTGCTTACCTTTAATGTGATTTAAAGTTGTCACAATTAGCTATTTAACAAGATGGCACAACACTAGAAAATGGTGTAGCAAATGATGAACCAATTAAAGCCAGCAGAAGTGTACAGTTTCAATGGAAACAGTTAAATCAGCATAAAGCATAAAGCAAAATAGTATAATAATAATAATTAAAAAAAAAAAAAAAGATTATTTTTTCTCTCACTACCATTATGACTTGCCTTTTTGTACCTAACAGACACTCTTCATGGCTTCCTTCTTCTATACACTCCACTATGTGTGGGTGCTCTACACTGGTTTACAGGAGAAATATTGTTGCAGATTGAATGGTTTCCCAGCTCAGGTAATAAATCTAAGTCTTGATTATAAGCTCTGATAATCATTATTTTAAAAAAATGAACACTTAGTTTTGTCCCATGTACAATAACCCTTTATTGACTGACTGCAGCATCCAACCCAAGCAAACCCATGCAGTCAACTGGCAGCAGTTATGTCCTGGTATGTAATGGATGATTCAAGATTCTCTATACTACAGTATTGCCTAATATAACTGTTTGTAATCATTGAGGATTTTCACACTGCTTGCCCTATGTATCCTTTTTTATATTGACCATACACTACATTATGTTCATAGATTGTATCTGTATGTCATCCAATCTCATATTATTTTTCATTCCAGTGTTTTGCCACTGATGCTCACCGTGCCAGTGTTCATAACAGGAAATGTGTCACACTGTTATGTAAATTTTACCCAGCCCTACAGGTAAGTCTGTTTTCAACTGTTGTATTCACTGGGAAAACCCCAGCAAAGTTATTTGGACAATTCCCAAAACGTTCTCGTCTTGGCATGCAACATAAAAAGCAGAAGGACCTGATATCTGTTTGGCAGGTAGAACTGTGTATAAAATAAAAAAGGATTCTCCAGTATCAAGCTCTCAATGTCACATATACAAGCTTGGTTTTATTTGTGTGACTTCACTAAAATCTCTTACCATTTTTACCAATTAAGGCAAATACCAAAAGGTGCTTAGTAGTAAGCAGAAGGATTCTGTAAAAATCTATACTGTATTTTTATTTTTATTAAAAAATGATGTTTTACTGTCAAAAAAGGGGTTGAAGTGGCTAAAATGTATATGGAAGAATTGTTATAATGAGCAGAATGAAACCCCAGGTTGTTGAAAAGTAAAATTTATTTAAAATCTACTAAGGTCTGAGGATTAATACTACAAGGCTACACATGTTTATGGCCAGACTAGTATGTCTTACATAGATGACTTTTATGTTGTTTTATTGTGTTTGTAGTTTTGTTTTTATTGTTTTAACTTTAGGGTTGACTTTAGTACATACCAACAGAAGCAGTCACTCATTCATTTGACTTATATGATAGCAGCTAGTAGTAATAGACTTTTAATATTAACATTCAAATTTTAAAGAATGTTACACAATATGGTCAAAAATATGTGGATACCTTTGGCCATATAGTGTATTTCCTAAATATACAGTGTTGCTTGAAAGTTTGTAAACTTTTTAGAATCTTCTATATTTCTGCATAAATATGACTCAAAACATCATCGGATTTTCACACGTCCTGAAAATAGACAAAGTGAACCAAATTAAACTAAAAATGCTCCAGCATTACATATCTGTGACTGGAAAAAGTATGTGAACGTTTCTGCCAACTGTTGATCATCATCCTGCACAATGGCTTTGGGGAATTTTATCCCATTGCTCAGTACAGCACAGCTTCAATACTGGGATTTTGGTGGATGTCCTCACATGAACTGCTTGCTTCAGATCTTTACACAACATTTCTTTTGTATTAAGGTGAGGACTTTGACATGGTCATTCCAAAACATTATCTTTGTTCCTAATCATTCTTCGGTAGACTAGTTGCTTAGGAGTTACCCTGGATTCCTTTGTGATCCCACAGTCTATTACATGTTTTGCTTTTGGAGTGATCCTTGTTGGTTGACCACTTCTGGGGGAGGTAGCAGTGGTCTTAAATTTCTTCCATTTGTACACAATTTGTCTGACTGTAGATTTGTGTAGTCCAAACTCTTTAGAGATGGGTATGTAACCTTTTCCAGCCTGATAAGCAACTCCTTTTCAAAATTATGTGGATCAGACTTTAATATATAATACATGTTCTTTAAATAAAACAGGGCACTAACTGACACGTCATCCCTTTGATTGAAAACAGATTTGCCTAGAGGTTTACATACTTTTGCCACTCACAAATATGCAATATTGGAACATTTCCATTAATAAATAGATTACCAAGTATAATATATTTGTCTGATATGTTTGATTGGGTTCACTACTTTTAGGATTAGAAAATCTGATGATGTTTTGGGTCATATTTATACAGAAATATATAGAGAAAATTCTAAAGGATTATAAACTTTCAAGTACCACTGTTGAATTTTTAATGTTTGCTTTCAGATGCCTTTTGTTACACACTGGTGCTCTCTACCTAACCTCACAGGAGAGTGAGATACTCATGACTTGTAAGATCATCAGTGACTACACCATTGCTACCTTCCTAATAACCTTCTTCTTCACTCTAACTGGGATTGTGGTGAGTTGTTTTTGAATCTGTGCTAAGGTTTCAGGCGTTTCTTGAAGATGCTTTATTGAAGTTTAAATTACAGTTCATAAATATTCAGACATCGATAAATGCATTGTTATTTGAGCCTATGTATTGTATATTGCATACAGTATAATAGATAGATACAACTTTATTGTCATTGCAAAGTACAGGTACATAGCAACGAAAGGCTGTAGCAAAGGAATAAGGAATGTTATTCCTTTGCTACAGCCTTTCGTTGCTATGTAAGGAAGTTGCTATGTAAGCCTTTCGTTGCTATGTAAGGAATGTTATTCCTTTGCTACAGTATTAAATAAGTGTGTGGGATTGTGTTTAACAGGGATCTTCTGTTAGGTTGGAGAGATATTTTGATCTAGCAATGCTTTGAGATTTTATATAGCTCTGAAGGCTCTCCTTCCATGCTGTTTGAAATGCTACTAATTTAATTTGATGGCAATTATATTAAAAAAGAAAAATTTTAATGGTCTCTTTAAGGTGCAAGCAAAGATATGATTTTATGTTAAGACATCTAATACCACAAATTCAGCAAAAGCATAACAATCATGTAAATATAATGTACCAAATGGCCTGCTAAATGTTTAAATACACCTGTGATTAAAAATGATTTAGCTCAGTCCAGCTTAGATACATACATCATCTGTACCACTCAATGCTGAATCCATTGCTTCTCATGCTCTAGGTGCTAATGGTAAAAGCTCGCTCCTTGTACAAGCGCTGTTTTACTTCTCATGGCTTTTTTGCTGACCGTCAGTGGGCCACACTCCGTGTGCTGGAACAACGTATGATCCTTTACCCAACTGCATTCTTTTTCTGCTGGGGACCAGGTAAACTCAATCAAGCTCTTTTATTATTAATTCTATATTTATTTATTACTGCATATAATAAATAAAATACTAAATAAAATAATAAAATACTGCTATGCAGTTACTTCAACAGATATGTGCCAAATCATAAACCCTCTATACTGCATTTGATGGAATTTCTTTCTTTTTTTTTTCTTTCTTTTTTTTTTCCACTCTTTGGGTTCCAAGCTTAAAAAGAGGAACTCAAAAAAGTACCAGATTTTTTGAGCAACACTGATGTCTTCCTCTTTTGGACAGCAATTTTCCTGGCCACCATGATGTTATTCAAACCAGAGGAAGTGGAAGGGAAGGTGGGAGTTATCCTGTACATTCTACAGGTAAGCCAAAATAAACCTGCTGTACAACTGTTATAAAAAATGTTCTTTTATTGATTTTTAACCAGCTGTATAATTCCTTTTAAGTGCTCCTACCTTGTTAGGTTAGAATGACTTCATCCTTGTGCTACTGTTACGACCCAGTCTAGGTGTCACACAGAGTAACCAGCTCAGGATTCAAGGAATTGATATCTTTATAATGAGACCACAAATGACAGACATACAAAAAGTTTCCAACAAAAAATGTTTGTATATTGTAAAACAAGCAAATGCATATACAATAGTAAAACAGCATAACTTCAGGGCTGGCCAAGGCCAGAATATTAAAAAGAGTTTCTATATTTTTAGAGCTTCCTTCCCTGAAAACAAAATACAGTTTTACTTACATAACTCCCTAAAACACAAAACAGAAAAAGGGAACCCAACCCTAAAAGAAATGGCAGCCACATGCTAGTGAACTGAGTGATAAAGAATATATACAGTGCTTAATATATACAGCAAATAATATACACAACACCAAGTCAGAAAGGGGAAAACCAAGCTTAAAGTCAAGAAAACAGACACAAGCCAAAACCAGAATAGAGAACTCTATATAAATCACAAGCTACAACAAATCCACTAACAAGACCACACAAAACCACTTCTACCACCACCTCTCTTCTCCTCTTCTTCCTTAAATATTAGCCAAAAATTAAACATAAACTTCCTTAAAAATTAACGTACACATATAGCACTATACACTGTACTGTAAGAATCTAGTGTTTTGACCAAATGGGAACAAATTCCCACAGACACACTCCAGTATATCGTAGAAATCTTTCTCAGAAAAAGGATGCTGTTAAAGCTGTCAAAAGTTGTTGGTGATGTCAAAAGCTATGTTTGGTTGGAGGTGTGGTTGAAAGGTGTCCACATACCTTTGGCCATATAGACTATTATTAAGTTTATAGTATGTAACAGAGATCAGAGAAAAATGTTAAGAGCAAGTTTGACAACCTCAGATTCTTACTTTACCTGTATCTGCATGTTTTTTTTTTTTTTGCATTGCACTGCTGACACGATTGACTGATTAGATAACTGCATGAATGTACAGTTATTCTTAATAAAGTGGATGTTGAGTGTATATATCTGGGCTTATTTATAATGGGTTTGTATAAATGACTGGAATTTAGACACACATAAAAGTAATGAAGGCATGAGGGTTGTATTACTTTGTGGCAGTGTAAGGTAACTACTTGTCTGTTTGCCTCTCAAATTTTTGTCTTCATATCATTCCTTCCCTCTCTCTTTCTTAGGCCCTCACCTCTGGCTCTCAGGGTCTGTTGAACTGTCTGGTGTATGGATGGACCCAACAGCATTTCCGTAATCTAAGCAGTGGTACTGTGCGAGATGCTGATACCCAAACGCCACTGTTGCGTTCCCAGAAAAAAGCTTACAACACCCTCTGCTCATCCAGCACAGACATGCAACACGTCTGAGGGAAGCAAAAAAGAAAAATATTTCTCATTGCCCAACCTACAGAATAAACTGCCTTGAATTTGGCTGAAGGATTTAGAGTCATTTGTGTGACACAGACAAATGGCTGGACATATCCAAAAAGATGTTTTTTTTGTTTGATTTTTTACTTCTGTGGTCACACACAGGGCATGGCATGCAACACCAGGTGGCCAGTCAGGATGGTTAAACATGAGGACAAAAGCGTTATATTAGAGTTTTGAAAAGTGTCTCAAAGAAGGAAGAGGTCTGGTATTGGTTTTGTTATGAGTCCTGCTGCTGCACCTGCCACCAGAAAGCTATGCAAGGAAATTCCTCTACAGAGTCTCTCGCTATGTTTATAAACAGCAGCAAGTTTTACATAAGGTTAGAGACTGAAAAGTGAGATAGGACTTCTTTTTGACAGCTGGCAGAAAAGGACAAAAGAAACCTTTTTGAAGATACACATCAAAAGGAACCATATCTTTACAGGAGTCTTATATTGGACTAAGAATTTCATGAAAAGTACACAAAACCTAGCACATTTGCACTTTTTTTCCTTGGGGAAGCAGGTAAAACAGCTATGTCAGGAAGCAGGTGTGTCTTTTCATGCATAAGATTAATGCATTCATGACAAAATCTGGGAATGTTTTCATTTTAGTTGTATAGAATTGTAAAGGATAGCTTCACAGAAATCTGCATATTATTTAGCATATTAAAGCATGTCTTTTTACAGTTTAAATTTGCATTTTAATGTTATGAAACATCTCACTTAAGTTATAAACAGCTGCTCTCTCACCAGCCTTTTCCATGTTCTCTCTTTTACACCATGGGCAATAGTGCAAAGTGCAAAGTGCTGACCCTCATGAATATGTTACATACATATCATAACAAAAACTTCACCAAATGATGTACTGAGCATTTATGAATCCCTGTGAATGAACTGTCATTAAAAAGATAACATATTAGTATAAGCACAGATTTGACAATTCAAGAATTCACACTGTTGTATAAATGGAAAAATTTTAAATATATCACTTAGGTAGTGAGCTGCACTGGCATAAAACATTTATTTACCATATGTTACCCTTTCATGCTAACAAGGTTTTTTCATATCATTGTATTTCTCATTAGTATAATCAAATACAATTATATATAAAACGCATATCTGCTGCAAATATACATTTAATTCATATCTATGTCTGTATTCATAAAGCAGGCAATGCTGCGAGTAGTTAAGTAAATTATGTGAAACCACCTGGAATCAGTAAACCTGTAATCACAAGAAAAGTTGAGGTCAATAATAAGTGATGACAGCGTGTGATGATGGCTAAGACCATAAGGAATTACGTAAATGAAAACAGGTTTTTATTCTAAACTTACATACACATTTTACACTTGAATATCGAATGGAATATGGTTCTTTGTGATTGAATGTTGTACTTTGATAACCTGAATGAGTGAGAAAACTACTGTATGCTTTCTCAGTATGTTTGCAGATCCACTGTCTGGTTTTGTTCAAATGCTTGTTCTGTCAACATGTATACATGATTATTGTAAACTGTACACTTGTTATAAAAACAAATGGCAGGAGGCAGTGGTCATTAAGTTCTAGCTTTAATAAAACAATACATATCAACCCTATACTACAATCTCTTTATACAATTACTTTATATATCTTAATTATTTCATTTGTCCATTTCATTTAGTCAGACACTTAGAAAAGGAGGAGATGTGAACATTACCTCAGCTGGGTGAAATTATAGTCAGAAATAAAGTTTACATTAGTAATATTAAACACATAATTGGAAGACAGGAAATATCTGGGCGGTAGGTATTCTATAACATTTATTCTCTGCTAGTGTACTCTGCTAATTTTTATGGGGGTTTTTTTCATTGTCTGTACCGCTTGTCCGATCTATTCCCCGGTCACGGGAAGCCTGTGCCTATCTCAAGCGTCATTGGGAATCAAGGCAGGATACACCCTGGACAGAGTGCCAACCCATCGCAGGGCACACACACACACAGTCATTCAGTCACACAATCACACGCTACAGGCAATTTAGGCCAATCAGCCTAGAAGCATGTCTTTGGACTGTGGGAGGAAACTGGAGCACCTGGAGGAAACCCACCAAGCATAATACATAATACATATGTATTAGTAATTTTTTCTTGGTGTTTTGGTCACAACATGATGCATTCAACACACATCACAGACAACACAGAACAATTACCATCCTAATATACAAATATTGCACCTTAATCATAAATGGAAGGCTCAGTTGTAATTTACATTACAGAGTAGGTAGAAATAGCAGTTGGATGCATGTCAGGGAGCATTAAATGGAGGGAAACAATTATGATATATAATAAATCCGAACAATGATACATAGTAATGAAATATTAATAAATAACAATAAATAGAATTAAAAATATATAATCATCCTCGTCATCATCATCACCATCGCTTTCCTGATGGTAGTTTTTGGAAAAGGTTATTAGCAGGGTGGGAGGTGTCACTGATGATTTTTCCTGCTCTTATCTTTGTCCTGGTTCTTCAAATGAAGACAGACCTCAGCTGATGATTTTTTCAACAGTCTAGATAGACTGTTTCCTTTTGTTTCATGGAGGAGGCTGCACCAAAACAGATAGTGAGGGCAAATGTAAGGATGTGGTCTATAGTGATAGTATAGCATTGTGCCAGTGTAGTCTGGGGTAGATGGAACAAAATCCATTCTTTGCTGATCTTTCTTGTTGATGGATTATATATGCATCTCCTATTTGAGATCCTGTGTGACCATACCGCACAAAGTGTTACAAATGTTCACTGATGAGTTATTAAGGATGTGTTGGGAAGGATGAGATGTGTGTTTCTTAAAGTCAATGTATCTCTGAAGATTTAAGAGTGTTGAGCTGAAGGTTGTTTCCAGCTACACCAGGCTAGTTGTTGAACCCCCAGTGGTACTTGGACCAATCACAGTAATGTCACCTGAAAATCTTATCAACAGACACAAGTACTTCCAGGCTTCTCTTGTAAGTGCCTAGGGACAATGCTACTGAAGGCTGAGCATAAATCTAAAACTGGGAATTTTATACAACATATTATGACATTTTCTATGATGTCTATTTCCTTTAGTTCCCTGTTTGGTGGCACTTACACAAGGCTGATTACAGGAGCAAACTGGTGGATAAGCGAAATTCCATAAATATCTGAGCGAAATAACTGAACACAAGCGACTGTCGCTACTAAACTGTATATACTAAACTCTAAAACTGCAGATGACTATAATTACATACATACACGCTGATCGTTTTAAAGTGACTCTTATTTTGACTCTTCTATTGTAACTAATCTTTCCCGTCCTGCAATGTTATTATCACGTGATCGCCCCGCTTCCGGGCGGGCTCTCTTATTAGCCATCAGTATAAACTATCGAGTTTTAGCTAGCTTGTTGGTTATTTTAAAGGCCCAGTGCTCAGTGTAGCTAACCGGATAAAAAGAGTCAGGTGTGTGTTTATAATTTGGCAGCTATTTATCTAATATGATTTTGATTACGGTTACACAAGTAGCAGGATTATGCTGAATCCATACTGTAAGACTAGTGCAGAAAGACTTTATATAGCATGTATGCTTCATATGTTCAGAACATTATCGTAACGTCTGGTCATTCTGCTGCTTGTGACTAACAGAAGGCATGTTGTTTACATGGGCAGGATGATGGAGCTGCGGCGCGGAGTTTCGTGGTTTCTTCGTGTCAAGCCACTCTTTCGTCGCCATATGTGTGCTTGCTCTTCCTCCAACCACAGAGCTGTTATATTTGACATGTTTGGAGTGTTGATCCCTTCACCGCTCCCTAAAGCAACAGGTCCAAGTGCTAAATGGTTTCTGCGTGTTCCTCTTATGTCCTCTCATACCATCAGAAACATACCACCATTATTCGAAGTTTTATATACAATCAAAGTTTACATACACCATAGTCAAATACGTTTAAGCTTAGTTTTTCACAATTACCGACATTTAATTGTAGAAAATATTCACTGTCTAAGTTCAGCTAGGATCAGAATTTTATTTTAAGAATGAGAAATGTCAGAGAAATAAAATAGAGAATGATTTATTTCAGCTTTTATTTCATTCCCATCACATTCCCAGTGGGTCAAAAGTTTACATACAGTTGATTTGTATTTAGTAGCATTGCCTTTACATTGTTTAACTTGCAGCATGCATTGTGGGTAGCTTTCCACAAAGTTCTCACAGTAAATTGCTGGAATTTTGGCTCATTCCTCCAGAGAGAACTGGTGTAACTGAGTCAGGATTGTAGGCTTGTCTTGCAAACACTTTTTTTTTTTTTTTTTAATTTTAGATTGAGGTCAGGGCTTTGTGATGGCCACTCCAGTATCTTGGTTGTCCTTAAACCATTTTGCCCCAACCTTGGAGGTATGCTTTGGGTAGCTTTAACCTCCTGGCTAATGTCTTGAGATGTTGCTTTAATATATCCACATAATTTTCCATCCTCACAATGCCATCTGTTTTGTAAGGTGCAGCAAAGTACACTTACAACATGATGCTGCCACCTCCCTGTTTCACGTCTGGGACATGTTCTTCAGTTTGGAGGCCTCACCCCTTATGTTTCAAACATAAAAATGTCCAAACAGTTCAAATTTTAAATCATCAGACCAGAGGACATTTCTCATCCCATAAAGTAAGACCTTTGTCCCCATGTGCAAACTGTCTATTGTTATGGCAGATTTGGAGCTTCTTTATTGAGCAGGTTATGACAATATAGGTTTTATTTTATGGAACAACTCCAGTTGCCACCAATTAGCCTATCAAGAGCAGTTGTCCTTTAGTAGTTCACTGTTTGGGGTTGCCACATACAATCCACATACTGAAGCGACCCTCCCATTTTATTCACCCCTGTGTTTAGCACTGAGAGTAACCCCTTCTGGTTTGGATCCTCCCTGGGAATTGAACCCTGGCCACAGCAGTGAGAGCATGGGATCCTGGCACTGGACCAGCAGGGACCTTAGCCTATCAGAAGCTAATTGGCTAAATTATTAAAGGCTTGACATAGTTTTTTTGGGGGGAATTTTCCAAGCTGTTTAAGGGCACATTTAATTTCATGTATGTAAACATCTGACCCACTGTAAACAATTTTTGGAAAAAGCACTAAGAAGATGTCCTAAATGACTTGTCAAAACTATAATTTACTAATGGGAAATCTGTGGAGTGTTTAAAAAATGAGCTTTAATGACTTCAACTTAAGTGTATGTATACTTCTGACATGCAAAATATTTTCTGTAACATTTAATTTCTTGGTTGGAATAAATAATGTTTGTAAATATTAAATGTTTTTGTACTGACGCAGTAATGCTGAAGTCATAAAATGGCCATCTATAGCACAATTTGCATAGGGGTGTTTGAATCATATTTTCCTAATATGATAACCTAGTCTAAAAGAGTTTCTAGGTATTGTGATATTAAATGAGTATTTAAAAACACACAAGCTGGTAGTAAAAATTATTTGTAAAACCTTTGCACAAAAAGCTTTTTGCACATACTTGCGTATATGACAAAAACCTAAAGTAAAGGAAAATACCAAATCTACTAAATGTTCTTCTCTCTTAGCATTTTTGGGACTGTACAATCTCATTAATCATGATTTTCTTCGTAGTTGCACGTGTTTTGAGAAATCACCCAGAAATTACTGGGCATTTGGACACCACAGCTGATATGGAATTAATAACTATCCAATCCCCCCCCCCAAAAAAAAAAAAAAAAAACCCAAACAAACAACAAAAAACTACTCCACAGAGTTTTTACCTTTGGTTCTCTCCAAAATAGACAGTATTTATCAAAGAGATGCTTTGTTGTAATTCACAATTTTATTTTGCGTTTCCCATTTTCCATTTTTAAATAGTTTTTTTGGAATAGTTCTGAATTTGAAAACTAGTGGACTACTTAATTATTTATCTTTCCATTTTGTGTCACCACTATTTTGCTGGGGTGCATTCTGGTTGTAGCCTCAGTATAATCAAATAGCTGTGCTGCTGTGTTTTGTAAAAGCATCTTTTGACTATCAGGATAAGTTTTTGTCATAACACCTACCTCCTTTTCAACTGCTCATATCTCCACAGGAGGTTTGTTTTGTGTGTTATATAACTGTGTACTTATTTGCCATTTTTTTGACAGAATGGGAAAATGAAAATGGAGTCCCTTATGGCACGATAGGCCAAGCTATAAAGGCAGGAGGTAATAACAGCTCCTGGAGGAAATACATGAGAGGAGAGCTGGGGGCAGAGGAGTTTGTGGAGGCCTTCAGTCGGGACTGCAGTCAAATTGTATGTTTGTCATTGTTGGCCTTTTCTTTTCAATAGATTACAGCACCCAGGGTATTGTACATGAGTACAGAAGTAAAAAAAAAAAAGACTGCTTATTTGGATTTGAAAATTAGGTCAATTGTATTGCATGAATTGGTGTATAGGAACCCATATTTGGCTGTATTATAAACTGCATGTTATTTTCAGGCAGGCTTCAAGGTCCATGTTGGCTCTTTTCATTCGGCGCTGACCGGAGACTCCATGTCACAGCCTGTGACTGTTATGATAGATGCTGTGCAGTGTGCTCGTGCTGAGGGGTTTAAGACTGCTGTTCTTAGCAACAACTTCCTGATGCCTGGAGGAAAGTCCTATCTCCCGCTGGACATCTCTCTCTTTGATGTTGTAAGTGGATGAACTATAATTGCTGTAACGAAAATTTTTTATAGTCCTGGTTCAGTTTAATACCTACAGTTTTGTATCATGTCATGTTGGAATACATTTGGATACAGTATTGAAAAAAATCCTGTTGAATTTTAAGCAGAGCACTGAATAATTGATACTAATTCTTTCTGTCAAAGTGTCTTATTTACATGGTTTTTTGGTAACTACATAACGATGGGGTAAAAAAAAGGGATATCCATGTGCATACATTGTATGCAACCACACTCAACTGACTATTTATCTGTAGTTGCTTACAAAATCTAGAGGTTTGGGGTTTGGCTCAATAAGATTGCTCATAAGTTGTACTATTATATGAAAATAAAATTATGCACGCTGGGGGAAGTGACAACATGATACATATCGAGCCAGGGGGAGTTGAACAGGATGCTGAGTGAAAATTGTTATTGTTTTGTTTAAAGGTCTTATTTTTTCATTTAGTACTGCCCTTCAGAAACTACAAAAGATGTTTCATGTTTCTCTTCTCAAAAGTTTAAACCCCTGGGCTCTTAATGTATCATGTTGCCTTCTTAAGCATCAGTGAATGTTTGCAGCTTTTGTAATAGTTGTGATTGAAAAGATGTATCTCAAAATCATTTAGCTGCTGTTGGCAAGGGTCAAATATGAAGATGCTGAGAAGCAAAGAATGTGCAGGACCTGAGGGATTTTCCTGAAGAACTATATAAAACAAAATAAAGAACAAAAAACAAACAAACTGCAATTTATAAGATCCCTCTTGTTTGATTTAAATGACTAATAGATGTTAAATACATGTCTCCTGAAAATTTTCACCACATCACTGATTATATGTTTTACTCTGTTATAAAAGGTTTTATTAATCTGTTTATTGTTAGTCTTTAATTAGACTAATTAGTCTATTAGTTTGTATAAGCACACCAGCAGTTTCCTCCAAGCAGATCCACTCATGCTCAGACAGATTGGATGCAGAGTGTCTGTGAAAAGCCATTCTCAGATTTCATCGCTGCATTTATTGGGTTGAAGTCTTTTCACCAAATTTGAATAAGTTCTTTTTCCTTATAAGTTATATGAAAGTCCCATGATTGTAGTCCCACTTCTGTGATCACCTCACTCTATCTTGATTTTGTTCATTTCTTTTTCTTTTTTTTTTTTTTTTTTTTAAATCTTTTTAGATTGTAGAGTCCTGCAGAGTGGGTTTACGTAAACCAGATCTCAGGATCTATCAGCTGTGTGCTGAAAGACTGGGAGTCTCAGCACATGAAGCTGTGTTTCTGGATGACTTGAGCTTCAATGTGGAGGCTGCAGTAAAATTAGGAATGCATGGCATCACAGTGAGTTCAATACATTACTGTAGTTCCAAGTGGTAGGAAAATTGTGTCCATAAATGAATATATATATATATATATATATATATATATATATATATATACACAATGTATGTGTATGTGTGTGTGTGTATATGTATATGTATATATATGTATATGTATATATATATATATATATATATATATATATATATATATATATATATATATATATATGAATATATATATATATATATATATGAATGATATATCTTGATATATTAGTGCTGGGAAACGATTAAAATTTTTAATCACGATTTATTGCATAATTTTTCTGCCATTAATCGTATTGTTAAGTGTAAAATTAAATAATGAATTCAAAAGTAGTGTATTGTGCACTTTTATTTTAAAAGTAACATTTGTTCCATCAGCTCCGCCATCTGGAAGAGATTTAAACTGAAAATGTCCATGTAAAAGTTCGGTACCTTTCTCTATTTTTCTGTTCCGGTTTTCCTGGTTCATGTGCGCGCTTCAGCAGTCTTAGGCCCACCCCAAATGCTCTCGTTGGTTGAGATGCGTGATGACGCTCATCCCAAGCCAGTACTGATCAACGTCCCACCCCTCTTGTGACCCATTGTTTGTCTGTGTGTGTATTCAGAGCCAGTGAGCAACGGACTTTCGAAATAAAGTAGTAATTAAAAAAAACTGCGTTAATGCACGATAAAATAATTGTCTGCGTTAATTAATTAATGCGTTAATGTGATGATAACGCGTTACCTTGCCCAGCCCTAATATATATACTGATCATTAGTAATCTTTGAACCACTAACATAATGTTAAAGAACTTTGACAAGGGGCCAAACTGTGATATCTAGATGACCGGGTCAGAGCATCTCCAAAACGACAGGTTTTGTAGGATGTTCCTGATATGAAGTGCTTAGTACCTTCCAAAAGTGGTTCAAGGAAGCTGAGAGGTCATGAACACTCAAGGCTCATTGATGTGTGTCTGGAATTTCATTAACCTGATATTAATATCTTGTTCATAGAACTATTGCATAAAAGCAATTTTGTACTCAGACTATTTCTGGTTTTAATATGAATATGAAAATAAATTATTTTCAGTTACATTACACTTCAGCAATATCACACAAACAAGAGTGTGGTTATATCAAATATTGGCACAGCTGTGATTTAGGCACACGCCTGCACCTTCAGCAGGGATCCTCAAATCTGGCCCACGAGATTGACTTTCATACAGATTTTGGCGCTAATGTTAATCTAACACACCTGAGCATGCTAATCAATGTTTTCAGGATCATTAGAAAATCACAGGTAGAGGAGTTTGATTTGGGTTAGAGCTAAACTCTGTAGTGCATTGGCCCTCCAGGGCAAGATCTGAGGAACCCTGACCTACAGCATTCTCCCTGCGGGCTCCTCCACCACCACCTCCACAGTGTTTTTTTACTATGTATTTACGGTGGGAATTTTGGTGATAACTGGCAACCCTTTGTATGGGGTTCTGCAGGCTGTTCCTTAAAGCTCCACATTAATAAAAAAAAAACTTCAAATGGAAAATTACTCAGTTACTCTGATTAAGTTAAGTTGATGCCTCAGACGATATCCTCTGTTCCAAAATTACTATTCCAATACTTTTCATGCACTTTCCAGAAATGATAAGATACAATTAGTGACAAATGTGCATTTAATATTGCCCACAAATGGTATTCTGTCATTTATTTTTTTACATTTTGTGGTCATATCAAACTGTCAGACAGTGGTGCTGGACTTGCCTGAGCTGATACTGAGTAAGAAAAATAGACTAAAGCCCATGGTCAGAATCCTGCAACTGTTTTAGGCAGAAATCCCATGATACTGTCTATGTAAACCTACGACCATGGTTACATCTGAGTTCTGAACACTGATATGGACTGTTTTCTGAACTGTTTCACGAAGTATGTGTAACTCTACTCTAAATATGGCCCTTGATATTTGTATTCCTACATTTTCTCATTTTTAGTGATTGTTTCAGAACAGTTGCTAGCTGTGAGGCTCATAACTGACTAAAGATATTATGGTGTGAAATGGGCAGGATATTTGGTTCAGTGCAAGATGTTGATGTTCTCTTACATCAAATGGTGAATTTGATCAGTAATAGTGGAATTACAATATTTTTCACAGATTTTTCTCCAGGTTTTGGTTGCTTTGCACTTCTAGTTTATAATCAGTTTGGATTTGCTGCAAGACAGTTCCTCTGTAACATTCAGCATGTGCTGTTTCTCCTCAGGTTAGAGATCCTAGATTGGCTGTGAAGGAGCTGGAGCAAGTGCTGAAGATTCCTTTGTCTGTGCATAGTCCTGGAAACCAGTCTGTAAGCCAGAATCGGCAGCTCCCTATGACCCAGCTTACCCAGTATCTCAAGAAAGCTACTCAGCTGCCACTTACAGGTACAGCTGATAATTATATGTTTTATAACTAGATGTCAAACATACTCATGTTTTGTTCAATGAAATGCATTATTGCATTGTAAGAATTTATTGCAATTAGATGTTTTGGATTTCCTTTATGTTTTTTGCAGACAACATTATAATGCAGCAACTGAGCCAGAGTTACTTAACTGATTCCACATACCTGTTGAGCTGTGGACAGCATCAGTTTGTCCTAAAGAAGAAACCAAGTACTGAAGCTCTGCAGAAGGAATGCAGGTTCGGTCACATGAGCCTATGAGCATCTACATTATTTTTATTGGATCATATTTTCCATTAAATCTTTTTTTTGTATCTGTAGGCTTCTCAAGGTCCTTAAAGAAGCCAAAGTCCCTGTACCTAGTGTTATTGACCAACATGAGATGCCCAGGTAAGCAGACATTCACTTGAGAATTAGATTGACCCATGTAATTATATGTTGTATCCTAAATATGCATCTTGTGTAATTGTAGTATATTTTTAGTGTTTTAACATTCCTTTTATTTATTTTTTCCTTTAGCAATGTCTTAGGAACCCCATTTTACCTGACCTTTTACTGTCCAGGTCGAGTGTTTAATGACCACTCTATACCAGGAGAGAATCCTCATAAGAAAAGATGTGTATATGAGACTATGATAAAAACTCTCTGTCAGATACACAGAGTAGACCTGAAAACCACAGGTCTGGACAACCTTAGAGATCCAGGTAGGAAATTTGCAAAGTTTTCCCATTTCAAAAAATGTAAATTGACAAAAATGATATAACGGTGGAGACTTGCAGTATAAAAGATCATAAACTTCCTACAAGCTGCGTAATTCTTACACATGGCTTATTTATCAACACGTGAACATATAAATAGTAAAAACTACAGCAGCCATACTCTGGCCAAAGTCACTTACTAATGAATTAGTGAATTAATTTATTAATGGGCTGTACCCCAAGGTTCCTGATTTGTGTCCATTGAAGTTTAAAACAGCCATCTTTTTTACAGATAGACATTTCAGTGCTTTCCATTTTATATCAATAACCACTGAAAATGTATGATTTTATTGTCTTTTTACTATAGTATAACTGACCATAAGCTAATTTTTGCACATCTGCTATATCCATGTTGACAATTCGCTGCTCTCTCTGAGAAATGTCACTATAGTTCAAATTTAAGCAATGTAGTTTTACTGAATGCTGTTTTAAATCTGCCATCACTCTGAAAATCATAGCTGACTGTTCTCTCATGCCACGGCAGAATAAAGCCATCCCATTGTCGTGACTTTTTTGTTGACCAACAGGACAACATAAGGGTTACTTAGCCACAAACAAAATGTGACTTGATCAAGAGTTTGTATTTTAGGTAACTTCATGGAATCTGAAGTGAAGAAGTGGGCAAAGCAGTTCAGAACAAATGAGATTCAGCCCATTCCTGCCATGGATAGACTGATTGACTGGCTACTGTTGCATCTCCCTAAATATCAGAGAAACACACTACTCCACGGAAGCTTCAGGTTTGACATATCTATGCACACAGTTGTACTTCCAATTAAGCACTCCAAATAGGGCCTCACCCACTGCAATATAAGCTTCTGCAACATACACTGATCAGTCATAACATTAAAATCACCTGCCTAATATTTTGTCCCTAGCAACACCAAAACAGTTCTGACCTGTCAAGGCATGTATTTTTTTAAGATTTAATTTATTCGTATATAGCACTTTTAACAATGGACATTGTCTCAAAGCAGCTTTACTGAAATATAAAAACAGAATAAAAATTACAAAGTTTAAAATTAAATTAATATTTATCCCTAATGAGCAATACTGAGGCAAAGGTGACTAGGAAAAACTCCCTGAGATGATATGAGGAAAAAACCTTGAGAGGAACCAGACCTCATTTGGGTAACACTGGACAGTAAATATGTAAATGTAAATAATGTCCTTTCTACAGCTGTATATAATCAGTGGATCTGTGCAACCAAGAGCTCCTGAGCAACTAATAGGTCAGCGTACTTTCATTAGAGTTCGTTATAGACTTAACACTAATTCCTTCCTGCTGAAGTCTTCAAATGATCACTGATGAAGACCCGAGCACAAAGCTGACTGCCGCAACAGCAGTTCAAAGACGGTGTCTCCAAGTGGTTCTACCCACAGGACTTGCATCGGTCATGGGTTGTCCACGCGGATCCATTCCCAGCAGCAGTGTGCACCACCTAGAAATGAGACTTCAACCAGCAGTAGGGCATCAGGATAGATCAGACAGGTCCTGAAAGAAGAAGCGGTCACACTGGGAACAGAACACTGGGAGCTTTGGAATGGCACATATAGCTTGACAAAGACAGAGAGAGGGTGAAAAAGAGGGAGAGAGAAAAAAGGAAAAAGAGAAAAATATTAGGTATGCTTGTGATCATGTAATGGTCAAAGACAATGTACATTATGTACATTGTACATGCAAGCAGGCACTCCGGCAAGACTAGCTATAACAGCATAACTAAAAGGGAGAGCCAGAAGGTGACAGACACGAAGGCTTCCTGGGATATAAAGCATCCAGCTACTACGAGGGTTAAAAATGGGAGGGTTGCGTTAGGAAGGGCATCTGGTGTAAAACCTGTGCCAAGTTGTTGTGTGGACCAGGTCTGCTGTGACGACCCTGAACAGGGAGCAGCCGAAAGTAGCAACTTCAATAGTATTTTATAATCAGTGTGAAATTTGACTGGCAGACAGTGCAGTGTGGATAAGATAGGAGTGATGTGTTCATATCTTCTGGTTCTAGGTAGGACTCTAACTGCTGCATTCTAGACCAACTGGAGCTTGTATATTGGGATGTGATAGCTTAGTGTTTAAGGCACTGGACTACTGATCGGAAGCTCGAATACTGATGTAAGCTCAAATTCCAGGTCCACCAAGCTACTACTGCTCGGCCCCTGAGCAAGGCCCTTAACCCTCAGTTGCTTGATTGTATAAAATTAGATCAATTATAAGTTGCTCTGGATAACGGTGTCTGCCAAATGCCATAAATGTAAATGTATATGCTCTTATATCTTATATATATATAGAGGTAACAAAAGCATGTACTAGTATTTCTGCATCCCTCAGTGACATCAGATTTTTTATCTTAGCAATATTTCTGAGATAAATGAAGGCTAACCTAGTGATATTATCTATATGAACTTCAAATGGAAGACTAGAGTCAATAATCACACCAGGGTCTTTTACTGCTGAAAGAGAAAGACCATTCAGAATTACTCTGTAATTATAAAGCTTACTTCTGGCTACATGTGGTCCTAATACAAGCACTTCTGTCTTCTCAGAGTTAAGCAAAAGTAAGCATCCACTGTCTAATGTCTTTTACACATTCTTCAATCTTAATAAGCTGGTGTCTCTCATCTGACTTAGCTGAAACATATCACTGTGTCATCAGCATAATGACCATGTTTATGAATAATTACACGAAGTGGTAGTATATATAAGGAGAAAAGCAGTGGACTTAAAACAGAACCTTGTGGAACACTGAACATAACCTTAGTATGCTTAGAGAAGTCACCATCTAGATCTACGAACTGATAATGATCAGTCAAATAAGACCTGAGCCAGGAGAGGGCTGTTCCCTTGCTGTGCAATAGACACGTGGTCAGAGACAGATAATATGAATGGTAACCAAAGAGCCCAGAACAACTTCCAAAGAGATTAGAGGTGAACTCCAAGGTCAGGGTACATCAGTGTTAGATCACACCATCCATCGCTGTTTGAGCCAAAGTGGACTTAATGGGAGACAACTGAGGAGAACTCACTGTTGAAAGCAAATCATAAAAAAATGAGACTGGAATTTGTCAAAATGCATATTGACAAGTCACAAAGCTTCTGGGAGAATGTCCTTTGAACAGATGAGACAAAACTGTAGCTTTTTGGCAAGTCACATCAGCTCTATGTTCACAGATGCAAAAATGAAGCATACAAAGAAAAGAGCACTGTACATACTGTGAAACATGGAGGAGTTATGTTCTGGGGCTGCTTTGCTGCATCTGGCACAGTGTGTCTTGAATCTCTGCAGGGTACAATGAAATCTCAAGACTATCAAGGCATTCTGGAGCGAAATGTGCTGCCCAGTGTCAGAAAGCTTGGTCTCAGTCGCAGGTCATGGGTCCTCCAACAGGATAGTGACCCAAAACACACAGCTAAAAACACCCAAGAATGGCTAAGACCAAACCTTGGACTATTCTGAAGTGGCCTTCTATGAGCCCTGATCTAAATCCTATTGAACATCTGTGGAAAGAGCTGAAACATGCAGTCTGGAGAAGGCATCCTTCAAACCTGAGACAGCTGAAGCAATTTGCTCATGAGGAGCGGGCCAAAATACCTGTCGACAGGTGCAAAATTTTAATTGAGAGTTACAGAAATTGCTTGATTGCAGTGATTGGCTCAAAAGGTTGTGCAAGAAAACATTAAGTTAAGGGTAAATTAAGTCGACACAATGTACTTTAGTGCAGGAAGAAACAGTGTAAAGATATGATTTTGGGCTAAATACTGCTCCCAATAATGTGGCTGTTGTACTTTAGGGACTATGCAGCACATGCACTAGTGCACTGATGTGTTGCTTAAGAGAAAGATGACAAATCTTTCACAATTGCTGCTGATTTTTATCCATTATATATTTTTATGGTTCCTGAACTTGAACTTTTGAGAAATGCACTATAAAAATTAAATATTTTCTTTGTGTATTCTGTTGTCAAAACAATGGGCTATTGAAAAAATTAGGACACCCCATGAAAGCCTGTATTTTTTTTTAACATAGCTAAACATATGGGCATTTGATCTTCATTTAAACAATACTGAAAGATTCAAGTAACATAACTGAACAAATAAAACCAAAGAAAAGTCTTTTTTTCTTTTTTAAATGATCTGTAAAATATAATTTTAAAAAATCCAAATTCTTGTGAGGAAAAAGTAAGGACACCCCCACATTTATTTGTACTTAAAATGGATAAAATGACCTACAGGTGTATCACATCAGGTGTAAATGATTAGAACATTGTTACAGAGCATTTTGAAGGAGGCTTGCCTTATTTAAACCTCAGACATTTAGCTTGGCTTACTCTTTAATTGTTGAAGTGAGAGGTATCACCATGGTGAGATCCAAAGAGCTCTCTGAGGCCTTCACAAAGAAGATGATGTTGATGCTTATGAGTCTGGTAAGGGATATAAAAAGATCTCAAAAGAATTTGTAATCAGACATTTCATTGTCCAGAAAATCATTTACAAGCAGAGAACATTTAAAACAACTGCCAACATGGCCAGGTCAGGCCAACCAAGCAAATTCACCCCAAGAGCAGACCGCAAGATGCTTAAAGATATCTCCAAAAACCCTAAAATATCATCACCAGACCTATAGCAAGCTTTTGCTACAGTTTAAAGTGCATGAATCTACAATCAGAAAGAGACTACACAACTTTAATTATTATGGGAGGTGTGCAAGAAGGAAATCTTTCTTCTTCTTCTTTCGGCTTTTCCCTTCAGGGGTCGCCAGAGCGAATCATCTCTCTCCACCTATCCCTATCTTCTGCATCCTCAACACTTGCACCCACTAGCTTCATATCCTCATTAATTCCATTCATATACCTCCTCTTTGGCCTTCCTCTTTGGCCTATCTCTTTGCCTCCTGCCTGGCAGCTCCATGTACAACATTCTCCTACCAATATACTCACTCTCCCTCCTCTGAACATGTCCAAACCATCTTAATCTGGCCTCCCTAACTTTGTCCCCCAAACGTCCAACATGAGCTGTCCCTCTGATGTACTCGTTCCTAATCCTGTCCAATCTTGTCACTCCCAAAGAGAACCTCAACATCTTCAGCTCTGCTACCTCTAGCTCTGACTCCTGTCTCTTCCTCAGTGACACTGTCCCTAAACCATACAGCATGGCCGGTCTCACCACTGTCCTGTACACCTTCCCCTTGATTCTCGCTGATATTTTCCTATCACACAGAACTCCCGACACCTTTCTCCACCCATTCCAACCTGCCTGCACTCGCTTCTTTACCTCTTTCCCACACTCTCCATTACGCTGGACTGTTGACCCCAAACACTTAAACTCCTGTACCTTCTTCACCTCTTCACCCTGTAACCTTACTGTTCCACTTCCCTCCCTTTCATTCACACACATGTACTCAGTCTTACTACCACTGACTTTCATTCCTCTTCTCTCCAGCGCAAACCTCCACCTCTCCAGGTTTTCCTCCACCTGCTCCCTGCTCTCACTACAGATCACAATGTCATCTGCAAACATCATTGTCCAAGGAGACTCCTGTCTGACCTCCTCTGACAACTGGTCCATCACTATAGCAAACAGGAAGGGGCTCAGAGCCGATCCCTGATGCAGTCCCACCTCCACTTTGAACTCCTCTGTCTGACCTACAGCACACCTCACCACTGTCCTGCTCCTCTTATACATGTCCTGCACCACTCTGACATACTTCTCTGCTACTCCTGACTTCCGCATACAGTACCACAGCTCTTCTCTTGGCACCCTGTCATACGCTTTCTCCAAGTCTACAAATACACAGTGCAACTCCCTCTGACCATCCCTATACTACTCCATCAAAATTCTCAGAGCAGAAATTGCATCTGTTGTGCTCTTTCTGGGCATGAAGCCATACTGCTGCTCACAAATTTCCACTACCTTCCTTAACCTAGCTTCCACTACTCTTTCCCATAGCTTCATTGTATGGCTCATCAACTTTATCCCCCTATAGTTGCTGCGACTCTGCACGTCACCCTTATTCTTAAAGATCGGCACTAACACACTTCTTCTCCATTCCCCAGGCATCCTCTCACTCTCTAAAACCCTGTTGAACAAACTATTTAAAAATTCCACTGCTGCCTCTCCCAGACACTTCCAGACCTCCACCAGGATGTCGTCAGGACCAACTGCCTTTCCACTTTTCATCCTCTTCAAAGTCTTCCTGACTTCATCCTTTCTAATCTTATCTACTTTCTGTTCCACAGAGTTCACCCCTTCTACTCTTTTTTCCCTCTCATTTTCCTCATTCATCAGCTCTTCAGAGTACTCCTTTCATCTCCTCTGTACACTCTCCTCACTTGTGAGCACCCTTCCATCTCTATCCTTAATAACTCTAACTTGCTGCACATCCTTCCCATCTCGATCGCTCTCCGCCTAGCTAACCTGTACAAGTCCTTCTCTCCTTCTCTAGTGTCTAACCTAGTGTACAACTCGTCATATGCCTACTGCTTGGCCTTAGACACTTCCCTCTTCACTCTGCGATGTAACTCCTTGTATTCCTGTCTATTCTCTTTAGTTTTGTCCATGTCCTACTTCTTCTTGGCTAACCTCTTCCTCTGGACACTATCCTGAACTTCCTCATTCCACCACCAAATCTCCTTATCTTCTTTCCTCCTTCCAGATGACACACCCAGCACCTTTCTCCCTGTCTCCCTGATGACTTCTGCTATAGTTTCCCAGTCATCTGGCAGCACTACCTGACCACCCAGAGCCTGCCTCAACTTCTGTCTAAATTCCTCACAACATTCCTCCTTTTTCAGCTTCCACCACTTGGTTTTCTTCTCTATCTTTGACCTCTTCTTCTTACAGACCATCAAAGTCATCCTACACACCACCATCCTATGCTGCCTGGCTACACTCTCTCCCACTACCACTTTACAGTCACTAATCTCTTTCAGATTGCCTCTTCTACATAGGATGTAGTCTACCTGTGTTCTCCTACCTCCACTCTTGTAAGTCACTCTATGCTCCTCCCTCTTCTGAAAATAAGTGTTAACCACAGCCATGTCCATCCTCTTAGCAAAGTCCACTACCATCTGTCCTTCTAGGTTCCTTTCCTTAACTCCAAACTTGCCCATCACCTCCTCATCACCTCTGTTCCCCTCACCAACATGTCCATTAAAATCCGCTCCTATCACCACTCTCTCACCCGTGGGAATACTCTCCATCACCTCATCTAATTCACTCCAGAATCTTTCTTTCTCCTCTAACTCACAACCTACCTGTGGGGCATAACCACTAACAACAGTCAACATCACCCCTTCAATCTCTAACTTCAGACTCATCACCCTGTCTGACACTCCCTTCACCTCCAGGACATTCCTCACAAACTTCTCCTTCAGGACCACACCTACCCCATTTCTCTTACTTTCCACACCATAATAAAACAGCTTGAATCCTGCTCCTATACTACGAGCCTTGCTACCCTTCCACCTGGTCTCCTGTACACACAGTATATCCACCTTCCTTCTCTCCATCATATCAGCCAGCTCTCTACCTTTCCCTGTCATAGTACCAACATTCAGAGTTCCTATTCTCAGTCCTACACTCTTACCTTTCCTCTTCTCTCTCTGTCTGTGCACTCTCCTCCCTCCTCTACTTCGACCAACTGCTCACCAGCTCACCATCATAGAATTCATTATGAATTCTACATTGTATCAGAAGGTGCTTGAGGAACATGTGAGACCATCTGTCAAAAAATCTAAGCTAAAGCAGAACTGAACCTTGCAACATGACAATGACCCAAAACATAGCAGTAAATCCACCAAGGACTGGCTGAAAAGTGAAAAATGGAGAGTCAATGTCCAGATCTAAATCCTATTGAGATTCTGTGAGGTGATTTGAATCGGACTGTGCATGCAAGAAACCCAAACATCACACAGCTGAAAGAATTTTGCATTGAGGAGTGGGGAAAACCTTTTTGCAGTCGATGTCAGAAACTGGTAGATGGCTACAAGAAACGTCTCATTGAGGTTATTTCACCCAATGGGGGAAACACTAGCTATTAGCGCACAGGGTGTCCTAACTTTTTCCTCAGGTGAAATACTCATTTTTGTTGATTTATTTTGTTAATAAGTGAAAACAAAGTGATATTTAGTTGTTTACATGTAATTACATCACTTTCATGTACAGATACAAATTAAAACAAGATCAGAAATTGACATGTTGAGATTTCGTAATAAAGAACTTAATATTCAATGGGGTGTCCTAATTTTTTCACATGACCATATATGGAATTGTTCTTAAACTCCTGTTTTAAAATTTTGAAAATATTTTTTATCCATGTGCCTTATTTGAAATGCTGGATTGCTGCCCATAGACATTTTTAACATTCCAATGTTTTAGCTTTACTTATAAAGACTCTTCTTACAATTCTAAAATCAATCGTACAGTTAACAGTTATGGTTTTGTGTCAACCTAGTGAAAAACCTGTTTATTTTAACCTATTTCATTTTCCCCTCTGCTTTTCCTGCCATGGGTTGCATTGGCCATAGCTCTTCTGAATTGAAAGGAGTCACCTTGCAAGGATTCCTGATCAGTTTTCAGTAGAGCTGTGTCAGGCATGTCCCACTGGATGGGAGCTCTGGGACAGACCCAGGACCTGTGTGACAACACATCTGGGAATGTTTGGGGATGGGAGTGGACTCTATCTAGAGCTGATCTTCTCCGCATAAAAGATCTTTTCTTTCACTGCTTCTTTTTTTGTTTCATCAAGTGACCTTGAATATAAAATGTTATAAATAATAATAATGATGATGATAATAATAATAATAATAATCTTACAGCCTGAACAATCTGGTGTTTGACCCAGACACCCCTGATGTGAGGGCAGTTTTGGGCTGGAGTCTTTCTACTGTAGGAGACCCACTTGTGGATGTGGCTTCCTGTTGTATGTCCCACTTCCTTCCCCTTACTGCATCTACACAACCAGGTAAGAGCAAGAGCATTTCAGCAAAGCCAGCTGCTTTGTGTCAGATCAACAATTAACTCCAAAAGTTATTCTTTATAAGGGTGGAAAAGTCGCCATTAAAAAAGAACCAGGACAGTGTTCAGCAGGTTAGGTCTATGTGCAAAATCAATTCAACTGGAGCATGGACAGTGTACCAAAAATAAGAAGTGAGTTAAATAATAAAACATCTTTAATCTATGTCCAGCTTTATCTACAATCAAAATAGTCAGATACAATGACAGATGTCTGTAGATGTCCGTGTGGTCAATTCCTGAATGAGTGACTTAAATTTTTATTTGAAGAAAAGTCTTAAAAAATCCTGGAAACTATGAAGATTGTATAATGATGATTGCAGCCTAATATGTGGGATAATACAGACCATGACGGATAATAATGGCCAATCGTTTATATATTTATTATAATTCATATAAAATCTAGTTCATATAAAACTAAGCAGACAGGGTATGCAAATTATTTATTATTAAGGTACCAGTGTATTCTTAAATTAACTCTATTTTATGCTTTTATAGGGAAGTTTTTTGCTCTGATGGGTATCCCAAGTGCAGAGGAATTATTTGATCTGTATAGCAAAGAAATGGAATTGGAGTACGTTCCAAACTGGCAGTTCTACATGGCTTTCTGCTTCTTTCGCCAGGCTGCTATCTTACAGACAAATTATAAAACGTCACTCAAAGGTAAAAAAATAATTATTATTTATTAACCTATCCATTCACATAAAAAATATTATACAGCATTCCAGAGCCTTTGGATCATGTTTGGGGCTGACATTTAAATGTCTGTTTATGTTGAAACTCATGTTTTTTAGTGTATTTAATAATTACAAGATTTTCAGAAATATGTCTCTTATTTTTGTTAAGGCACTAGAAACACAACCAAAGTAGAAGACATTGCACACCTGGCATGGGACTTTGCTACTAAAGAAGGCTTCCGTATCTTTAATGCTTTGCCTGGAGTAGCAAGCCTTTGAGAACTTAATGACAATACAATGCAACAGCGTCTGTGCTGGACAATCAGCTATAAGGGAGTTTGTGTATTACTCAGTAAGCTACTCCTCAGGTCCTCAAGCATTGACAAAGGTTGCGCAGTATGGCTGGAGGTTCCGAAAAAATTATGATTAGAGAACTGATAATTTACTAGCACCACATGATGGTTTGTTTGTACACATAACTCTTTCATATGTAAGTACCAGGCATAACATTGTATGCATTCACATTTTAATGCTATCTGAATATTGTATACCATAAAATGGCATTATATTAGCTACTGTTAAGGTGAGGAAAGAAGTTTCTACATAATGTTTACAATATATTCAACCCACCAATTCCCAGACATAGTTGTGGATCTTGTGACCTTACATTGTTCAGTAATGTTCATGTATAAAGACAAAATTTAAAAAATGGTTTAAAATAAATTGCAGTGTCACTTTAAATATATGAATAATGAATCCTTAATCTCTCATTACTCAACACTGATGTGCCAACATTCACCCAGGTTTTGTTTAACAGTCTGTTCAAAGTTCAACATTGCTTTGTAACCTGATAAGGCTCTAAACACAGTAAGATCATGCCTTTAAAACTGGATTATTATACAAATGTACCTTGCATATGGTGTGTTAAAGTGTGTTGACAGATCAAAAATATAAATAGTCCCCGATTTAATATAGGTCTATTGAGTCTTTTCATGTTTTTTAAATGAAGTAAGATTAAAAGATACAATAAAGATGCAATAAAGTTTGATTGCACCATATCAGATTACATTCTCTGACAATTACATTGCTGCAGCTTTTCTAAATTACATATCCACATTATTTAATAAAATATATATAATAAAGGGATCTCTGGGGTTTTGGTCCTATTGTGGTGTTTTGTGTGGCTGAATATTATGGATTTTGATTTATTTTCCTGTGCATGATAGCCATTAATCCAGTTAACCCATACACTTATTTATAGCCAAAGCAATCTACAAATCATGACTATAGTGCTGTGATGAATAATGATGAATTCGCCTAAGCTCAGAGATGACAGTTAAAGGCCAAAACTACTGTAGTGTTCCTGTATTTGTCGTCACCTCTGCATGGGTCAGTGCTAGTGATAAAGGCATATGTACACAACCTGAGGCGTTGTTCAAGCACACAGCTCCTCCTGCCTTGTGTGCCTTAGGTGTTCTTTCTGCAAAGGAGCCTGTAATGGCAGAGGCCAACCCCTTCTTCAGAGGATCTTTGAGATTATTGTGTTTAGCTTCAGCTGTAGGACTGTGGTTGGGTTGATGTAGTTTTTGCAGTATAGAGGTGCATAGGAAATGTAATGTTGGTCCAGTTGAGGTTAGATGTTTGTGCCTGCATGTTGTGTTATTGTAGGTGTGTGTGTATGTGTGTTTGTGTGTGTGTGTGTGTGTGTGTCAGCAGTGCAGAGTATAGATGAGGTAAAAAGTGTGAAGTTTTACATATAACTATACAAACATTAAAAACAGAGATTTTAACAGTCATAAAATGTATAGCAATAAGAAAAGCAGAATTTGCTGTACATAAATATACAAATGGTGACTGATGGCAATTTTGTAATTATTGTAGGATTGAAAACTACATCTTAAATATTTATCCTTAAAAAAATGAAATGGCATTAAGAATAAACTCACCAAACCTTCTCTTTGTGGATTGGAGATGCCGGTTTTAATAAATCATAATACTAGTACTTGTCTCTTAAAAATTGGTGTTTTTAAATTAATGTATTGAGTGAATGAAACCATGATTTCTGATTTCTAATGATTCGTAATCTCTAAAAAGACACTCCCTGATGCTTACTAGTGCAATGATGTAACGTTGGTGAATGCAACAGTAAATTTGTTTAGTTAATGTTTGCTTGTCTCTGAAGCTAATTTCATTTCTCGTGTAATTTCCTAGAAGTACAGTTAAAAGCCTTGCTGTATGTTTTATGCTTAATTAATAGAGGGTGATGTCGACGTTGTAATTATGTAATTTCCAACACGTAAATACGAACTTCCCAGTACATTCAGTGCATTCTTCTTCTTCTTTCGGCTTTTCCTTTCAGGGGTCGCTACAGCAAATCATCTCTCTCCACCTATCCCTATCTTCTGCATCCTCAACATTTGCACCCACTAGCTTCATATCCTCATTTATTACATCCATATACCTCCTCTTTGGCCTTCCTCTTTGCCTCCTGCCCTGGCAGCTCCATGTTCAACATTCTCCTACCAATATACTCACTCTCCCTCCTCTGAACGTGTCCAAACCATCTTAATCTGGCCTCCCTAACTTTGTCCCCCAAACATCCAACATGAGCTGTCCCTCTGTTGTACTCGTTCATAATCCTGTCCAATCTTGTCACTCCCAAAGAGAACGTCAACAACTTAGTACATTGTACAGTAAATTCAACCTGCGTTCCCCAAATCCCGCCTCTTGGGCTAGGATTGGCTAGTTGTTCAATCCTGTTTCCTGATTGGCTAGTTAAGGACAAGCACGCAAACAAACTCCGCCTAATGAACTAGGATTGGTGGATCGTCAGTGATTTTGAGTTATTAACCCGTCCATCACTGCATGGAGGCGGGATTTGTTACTCCTGGGTAAAAACAACGCGCCCCGAACGCTTCTGTTGACTGGTTTTCAGAGTTTAGTTGAGAAGCTGCAGTTGCGTGAATTCGCCATGCTCCGCACCGCGTTCACACGAGTCGTCCCGCGTCTCTCCCGCATCTCCGCCTGCAGGTTTTCCGCTGCAGCAATTCCTGCACCGAATCCTCAGCCCGAGGTTCACTACAACAAGGTACAGTGCGAAGGAAGTCATGAGGACTTTAGCATGTCGCCTTAAGGCGAAATACCAACATTTTCTTCATAGTGTTTTCGTTCTGTTTAGGAGTCAGTACATTTTAGGCAAATGTTCACACTTGTTCATGAATATACATTTTCTCACACTTGTTCATGAGTCAACATTTTCTCTGCGCTTGCCCTGTTCACTCTACTTCCTGCTACTGGACTGTACTTACACAACAGTCGGTTCCTGTAGTCTTGGATCGCACTAACAAACCGCTTGCTAGAGAATGCGAAAAAGTTAGTTTCAGTCTCCGACATTATTTCAATTTGTCATCAAAAGAAGATTCAATTTCAACCCTTTGATCAAATCTAGATTCGGACAGAGCAGAACATTTCCACAAATATACTTGTTTCTGATCCAGTGTGATGAAGGACCGTCGACTGTGAAAAGAGTGACCATAACCTCCTGAGGTCAGCGTCTTACAGCAGGGGAGCTATGAAATGTGTGCAGCTGCATCTTATCACTGCCGACACAGCTCAAAAACAATAAATCATCTGCAATTTAGCTTAATGTTTGTAATGAAAATGTGATGGATTAAATAGTAATAATGATTAATAATGAACTCTGAAGGAAGTAGAACATGTTAATGAGATTAGAGAGTGGACTAGTCGTCGCTATTATACTATCTATTATAGTATAATATCGCTATTATACTTTTTGCATTTCTGCACATGTAACAGTAATAGTTTACCTGGCACCTGTTAGTTTGGACACTGGATATTTTTCTGAAATTTTGTGATTGTTTGAAAATATGTCGACATGTTCAGAATGCATAAGTATGTTGATCAAATTACTGTGAACCTTCTTATTAGTGATTTTGTGATTAGTAATCTATTACTAAAAAATCTGCTAATCAGATAAATATATTGTTCCAAAGTAAATGATGCAGTACTGTGCATTTAGAAAATACTAAATCCTCTCAATTTAGCAACTTTCACTGTTAAAGATTTTTAATGAATTTTATTTTAACCAAAAATTCAGTAGCTTCTAAACTTTGTGTAGTTGGACTGTTTGGATGACATTAAGCATCTTCTCTAGAATGTACCACACTCTTTACTCTGTCAAGTTAATCTTTATGACTGATTTTAATTCATTTTTATTTTGAAAAATAATAAATAAATAAATCATGGTCTCAGAACAGTATTATTGTTTTAAAATAAATTTAAAATATAATACAACTCTATTCATTACCTATTTATTTGGTAAATGTAACTAAAACTCCACTCTAATTACATTTTCACTTTTGGAAATGCACTGTATGGCTGAGTTTGTGAACATCTGACCATCTGACCATATGTGGTTCTTCCCCAAACTCTTGCCAGCCATAATGATGGGAGCACACTGTTGTATAGGATGTCTTTGTATGTTGTAACATTACAGTTTCCCTTCACTGGACCTAACAGGTCCAAACCTGTTCCAGCATGACAATGCACAAAGTGAAGTCCACAACAACACGGTTTGCGAAGGTTGGTGTGAAAAGAACTTGAGTGTCCTGCAAAGAGACCTGACCTCAAACTCACTGAACACCTTGATGAATTGGAAAACCCACAGCATCCCAGATGTCCTCAATCAGGATCAGTTGCTAATCTCACTAATGCTCTTGTAGCAGAATGAACATAAATCCCCACTGTCATGCTCCAATGTCTAGTGGAAATCCTTGGCAGAAAAGTGGCACTTATTATAACAGCAAAGTTTTACATTTCCATATTAATGTCCATGGGTTTGGAACGGGATGTTCAACAAGCACATAGGGGTGTGATGATGTTCACATACTTTTAGCCATGTAGTGTAATTTGGCTCATCATTAGTCAAACATATTGCTTTAAACTTTTACTGAGCAACTATTATTTGTTTGTAACTATTTTTACTTTCAATCCATATAAAACCACCAATGACATCTTTTAAACTTTGTAGAGTGAAATATATTTAAGAGAATGTGCATATTTTATTTTGGATTAGTAAATTCAACTGTTTAGATGAATAAAATGTGTAATACTAATCAAAAATGTTTTATTTATTTAGTTTTACAAGTGTTAATGTAATGTTTTTACCTTTTTGAGTGTACCGTTTCTGAAAGTTGAAAACAGAATTTTGAATACGTGAAACAGACTTTACTGCAGTTAGGTGGGTTACACCAGGCACCCTTATATTTTTGTTCTTTTGTAGATCTGTCATAATCTAGTTTTAGTACAGTAAAGAAAAGCTCAGCAGTGTAAAAACAATGACTTTTGTGCTGTATTGAATTGTGCTTTATATTCTAAGATTACTTTCTTTCAGCTCTTCATCAACAATGAGTGGCATGATGCAGAGAGCAAGAAAACCTTTCCAACCATCAATCCTGCCACTGGTGAAGTCATCTGTCAGGTTGCAGAGGGTAATAAGGTAGGTGAGTGTGTGTTTGTGCATAATTGCACTTGCCTTGACTTGCTTGCAATTTACAAATACTGGTTGTTAACACCCTTCTTGTTTTCTTATGAATATTTTATTTTACTGCACTTAATGATCTAATGATTGTAGAGCACCTGACAAAGTTCTTGGCAACACTGTTTTTGTTTCTTTGTTTTTTATTCCTTCTCCTAAGAACTGTATAGGTGAGAGTGTTCTCATAGTGTCTCACCCATCTGTATGTTTATTCTCTTAGGCAGATGTGGATAAAGCTGTGAAAGCTGCGAAGGATGCTTTTAGACTTGGGTCTCCATGGCGGCGCATGGATGCATCTCACCGTGGACTCCTCTTGTACCGCCTTGCTGATTGCATTGAGAGGGACTCCGCCTACCTGGCCGTGAGTAACAACCGCTTTATCCATTTATGATGTGATAGTGTGCATGAACTCATGCTGGTCATAGGTTGTCAACTTGGCCTTTGGTCTAGATGCAGACCCAGTAAAGTTTTTAGATGACTGAACCACTACATGGATAAAAAATAAAAGCAGAGTCTGATGGAAAGAAAAAAACTGTCTGCAGTTAATCATCTCTAGTTTTGTAAACATGAAACCATACAGCCTTGTACCAGATGCTCTGTGGCTTTTTATATTTATGTAAATTATTTAGTTGCAGTCAGCTTATTTCCCCAGAGATCAGCTACAATGGTTGAGACAGTGGTTTAGAAAGGATAACTTTTTTTTATAGGCTATTTTGGTTGTTGTTTTCATTACTCCGTCTAATTTGATTAGGGACATAACAACATGGCTGGTTAAAAAACATTGATATTGGATGTGTGTTAAAGATGAATGGACACAGAGGCGTGTGCTTTATTCTCTCAGCTTTAAATTCAAAATAGATCTTGGGTCTGTAGCCCTAGACAAACCTGGTAAGCACCACTGTAAAACAAAACACTTATTGTAACCATAATTACGAATGATCAACCATTAAACAGTAACTTTTGTCACTAGTCAGTCATGTTTGTTGCTCTTATTGATTTGTAAGCGAGTAATTTTATGTAACTGGACTTTTACATATTTTAATTGAATACCCTTGGTTTATGGCAACACTTTTCTGTAATTGCTGTCCTGGATTGCATGCAAAGTGCTAAATTTTGCTTAATTTCTCTTAATTCACAAACAAGAAACTGCTCATAGTCACAGCTGGGAAACAATGGCAGCTGGATCTTTTTTGAAATGATGTGAAACTGTGGCTTGGTGACTGGGGAATGCTGTTTATTGCTCTGTAATGAAATAAAAAAGGACAGTGGACTAGCTCCTGTTGAAAATAAATGTGTGTCAATTTCCCCTTCTGCACACTATCATGTTGCATTTGGCCAGTGCATGCATGTGCCAATGGGAAAGAGCTTGATTGTTATAGAGCTTGAAATTGCTGAGTCATTGTGACTTTGCTTCAGCTATGAATAATGTTTTAATATTGGAATTGCAAAAGATTAATATTGAACCTACAGGGGGCACGGTGGCTTAGTGGTTAGCACGTTCGCCTCACACCTCCAGGGTTGGGGGTTTGATTCCCGCCCCCGCCGTGTGTGTGTGGAGTTTGCATGTTCTCCCCGTGCCTCGGGGGTTTCCTCCGGGTACTCCGGTTTCCTCCCCCAGTCCAAAGACATGCGTGGTAGGTTGATTGGCATCTCTAAATTGTCCGTAGTGTGTGATTGTGTGAGTGAATGAGAGTGTGTGTGTGCCCTGCGATGGGTTGGCACTCCGTCCAGGGTGTATCCTGCCTTGATGCCCAATGACGCCTGAGATAGGCACAGGCTCCCCGTGACCCGAGAATAGTTCGGATAAGCGGTAGACAATGAATGAATAATATTGAACCTTATCAGTGCTGAAGTACCTGATAATGTCTTTAGCAATCTTGCTAATTGAAAGTATGCTTGGGAGAAGGTTACCATTTTTGTTATATAAACTGCATGTGACCTTTGGTTATTAGTGGTTATTACCTATTGCTTAAGTATATAAAGAGCTTATGAGTAAATCAAAAGTCATTTATAGCCCTTTATTCACAATCCCTGAACTTGACCCTGGGATTGTAAATGAGTACATTAGACAAACACAGCAGTTAACTTTGATTCTGCAAAAATATTGCACTGTTTTAGAATGAACTTTTCATAGCAGACTTGGACCTAAGAATAGCAGTTGTAATTATAAACATTAATATGCATGACTTTATAGTATGCAGTTCATAGTATAGTTTTAGATATAGATATAGATGTAGATGTATAGATGCATCTTTCAGTCAAAATCCAAACCCAGTTTTTTTTTTTTTAGATTGCATGTAATATATTCCTGCTGTTTGGATTGCAGGAGCTGGAAACTTTGGACAATGGAAAACCATATGCTGTGGCCTACAGTGTTGATTTGCCCATGGTGGTCAAAACGTTGAGGTGAGATTTGTTATGGAATTATTTTGAATGATGAACTGGAGTGCTTAGTAGTATTATAGAAAAAGTCTCAGCTTTTCTGGTGCATCACGGTCTTGGCTAAACAGGACAATCAGTGGAGAACCACATAAAATCTAGCATCAAATCTAAAATATCAGTATCTTCCTGTTGTGCCTTCATATAAAATACCTAGGGGTGCTCCGATTGATCGGTCGCCGATCATAATTGGCCGATACTTGCTTTGGGAAGTTTGATCGGTGGTCTCTATAATGGCCGATCAGATGACGCAAAACTCGCGAGACAATTTTTTTTGCGCGCTGCTAAAATGGCTTCACCGGTTTGGCACTTCTACGTAGTGTGTGAAAAAGACAATACATTAGCAATCTGCAACCTGTGTAACAAGCAAATTCCACGAGGCGGGAAACACCTAAAGCGTTTTAACACCACGAACCTCATCAGACATTTGAAGGTTAGTCATGTAAAGGAATATGAGCAGCTTTCAAAGTTGGCTAGCACTAAGAGAGAGAGAGCAGGAGAGTTCAGCAACTCAAGAGCCACTCACTCAGCTGTCGGTAACAGAGACGTTTCAAAGACAGCAACCCTACTGCAAGGAAATTTTTATATATATATATATATATATATACACACACACACACACACACACACACACAGGGGTGTGAAAAAGTGTTGGCCCCCTTCCTGATTCTTTATTTTTTTGCATGTTTATCACACTTTAATGTTTCAGATAATCAAACACATTTAAATATTAGTCAAAGATAACACAAGTAAACACATCATGCATTTTTTAAATGAAGGTTTTTATTATTAAGGGAAAATAAAATCCAAAACTACATGGCCCTGTGTGAAAAAGTGTTTGCCCCCTAAGCCTAATAACTGGTTGGGCCACCCTTAGCAGCAACAACTCAAAGATAACACAAAGATAACACAAGTAAACACATCATGCAGTTGTTGCTGCTAAGGGTGGACCAACCAGTTATTAGGTAATAACCAGTTATTACCTCTGTGACCCATGCACAAGTGTTGATAGCGAGCGACTTTTTAGCACAGCAGGAAATATTATAGATGAGAAGCACAACAAGCTGTCAGCCAAAAAATGCGGAGATGCTTATATTTATAAAGAAAAATCTGCCCTTGATGCTTAAGAAGTAAGCTACTCATCTTTATCTACCCTCTCATTCTCTACCTCACTCTTGCTCTCTCTACTCCTCTCTCTACCTCTCCAAATGCCCACAAAATCTGACTGAGCTTCTCAGAAAAAAAGTACTTCAGAATTTATCATTAATTCATGATGCAGAAGCCATCATGCTAGTGCAGTTGTGGTTCTGTTAGTGTTAATTGCCTTTCTTCTTGACATCCCAAGAGATGTGAATTTGCAATGGCTTGTTAGTCCTGCCCTGAAAAGTGAGTTAAAGTTGTAGACTGATATAGACAGATACAGATATGGAGATACAAGTTGTTTTGTTATTTGTATTTTTTATTTATTTATTTTTGTTGTGCACTTATTACCTGTGGTCCTTAAAGTAAATGAGAAAAACTGAGGGCTGACTTGAAACAATTTTGACTACAGCGGTTTTTTTTTTTTTTTTTGTTTTTTTTTGCAGTTTTTAGTCTAAAGTTAAATACTCTGTTCTGTCTGTTATCTTATTTATTTTTATATAATCTACAGGAAAGTTGTATTTGTCCAGCTTTAAGCTGTTCCCAATTTTGCTTTAAGTCGACATGTTGCACATGTTCCTTGCCAATAAATACAGTAGTCAATTCATGATATTCCTCTTCTCGTAATTTCAATACTTAATATACATTGTTGTTAAATATAGTTTAATAAATAATGTTACATGATTAGGCTTCAAATAGGCCCTGTAATCGGTATCGGTATCAGACGATACAGCTTCTAGTGATCGGCCCTAAAAATAATTCACCAGCTTCAAGCTTTGTTCAGATATACACTTACCAAATACTTTATTAGGAACACTAATACTGTGTAAGGCCTCTTCTGACTCTCAAAACAGCCTTAGTTCTTAATGTTATGGATTCCACAACATGTTGGAAACATTCCTTTGAGATTCTGGTCCATGACATGATTGCATCACACAATTCCTTTAGATATTTTAGGTGCACTTTCATGCTGTGAATCTCTTGTTCTATCACATCCCAAAGGTGTTGTGTTGATTCAGATCTGGTGACTTTGAAGGCCACTGAAGAACACTCAGATCATTACCATGTTCCTGAAACCAGTTTGACATGAGTTTTGCTTTGTGACATGGTGTGTTACCATGCTGGAAGTAGCCATTAGAAGTGTAAATTGTGGTCATGAAGGGATGTACATGGTCAGCAACAATGCTCAAATATGCTGTGGCTTTCAAGCCAAGTAATAATTGATTATTTGGGGATTAACAGGCTCAGTGTGTGTCAGGAACACATTCACCACACTATTACACCACCTCCACCAGTCTGGACTTTTGCCACAATGCAGCCTGGGTCTATGGATTCATGTAATTGGCAATTAATTGTGACCACCATCTGTCACGTCATTAGAAATCTTCAATCATGCCAGGCTTTGCAGAGCCAACAGTCCAGTTTTGCAGAGCCTTGCCAACTGAACCCTCCAATTTTGTTCTTGGCTGACAGAAGTGGAACCTGACATAGACTTCTGCTGTTGTAGCTCATCACCAGGGTTCATGGTGTTGTGCATTCTCAGATTTTCTGGTCACCACAACTGTACAGAGTGGCTTTCTGTGTTACTGTAGCCTTTCTGTCTGCCTGAACCAGTCTGGCCATTTTCTTTTGGTCTCTCCCATCAACAAGGCATTTCCACCAGCTTCTTTATTGCACCATTTGTCCACTGTGCATAAAGCTGAGCTCAGCAGTTCAAAACAACAAGAATGCCATGGTCAAAATCACTGAGATCACATTTCCTCCCTGTTTTAATGGTTGATGTGAACATTATCCAAACCTGTTGGTCTGTGGGTCCTATCATTCCATGAAGTATTTAAAATGTAAGACAAAACCCTGCTAATATGATTATAAACATTAAAAGTAAAGATGGTATTTACCAGTTTCCTTCACTGCAGTTACATATGATGATTCTGTAGCAAATAAGTTTTTTCTTTCTCCAGTAATTGGTAAGTGATATTCTTCACATGACCTGGATAATGGAAAATAATCTGAATCACTTGAATCTAATTAATTTGCTTATGTATTTTTGATAAAATATTTATCATTCTTTAGTTTCTAAAATGATGACCTGCTTGAAAGATCATGTTGAAATGATCTGTTAAGATCATGCTTTTCCTGTGTGCAATATCTGGATTTTGTTTTGTTTCTGCAGGTATTATGCTGGCTGGGCTGATAAATGGGAGGGTAAGACTATTCCAGTCGATGGGGATTATTTCTGCTATACTAGGCATGAGCCTATTGGAGTGTGTGGCCAGATTATTCCTGTAAGTATGTGTTTTGTTTGTCTTAGGATTTAATTTAATATTTATTTGTTTAATTTTTATTTTTCAAAATAATATCATTAATATAAATCCATTAATAAAAATCCATCTGTAATAAGATTTGGATGTATGCTACAGCTGTTGGATGCAGATGTTTCTCTTGCATTAGTGTTGAGGACAGATTGGCTGGTTTGCTGTTGAAAGCTGATGAATGATGAGTGGAAATGTTGCAGTTCTGAGTCGGGGATATGTTTAATCAACAGTGACTGTTATTTCAGGGCTCTGTCTTGAAGTGGAAAAGGCCATGCTGTGTATACTAGAGCTAGACTTACTGTGGATAAATTAGTGGATAAATTTAGCAACATGTTTGTGCTGCAGTCATTTTGGCAGTGATGTGTGGGGGTATGTTTGTGTAAAAAGCACACTGTTTATTGTAGAGTTTTAGTTTAATCAACACATGGTTATTTGTTTGATAAGGGCAAATAAATAAAGAAATAAATGTGTGTCCTTGCATGAAAGCTGGTTTTCTTTGGGTAATAAGTTGTATTGTTTTTGCACCAAACATATTTATTAAAATTATAACCCAAATTCTCTGCCTTGGTCTCATCAGACCACATGGTTTGGGGAGATTTAGCAGACTTGGGTGTTTTAGACACTGTAACAGCCTCCACTCCTCTGGGGAAGATTTTGGAGCATGTCAATGGGAATTTGTGCCCGTTTGGTCAAAAGAACAATAGTGAGGTCAGGATCTGATGTTGGACACTAAGGCCAAGAGATTTCAGTTTTTGATTTTTAAGTGTAGATTTGTGTAAGTGCAGTTAAGTGTAGATTTATGACAATTAAATAGTCATTAAATCCACACCATGGTAAAGTAAAACCAGTAAATGTATAAATTATCCAGTAAAATACTTTCTGTATCCATATCTTTATGTTTACAGTTAATTTTGTTGCTGGGAAAATCAAGAAA
>JAUCMX010000021.1:5406329-5598123 GCA_033459395.1 Hemibagrus guttatus
CGGATACAAGTCTTTCCCTCACCAGCCTCTCTCTCTCGCTCTCTCTCGCTCGCTCTTCCGAGGTTAATAAGAAAATGTTACACACATAATTTTGCAAAGTTCCCATTCATGAAGACTTCTCAACTCTAAACACTCACATTGAAGTCTTCTTTCAGAAATATTAAAGAAAAATCTCCCCAGAGCAAAACTTTGTATGTTTGAAAGAGTATGCATATTTGTTATGTTATCTTTCTTCTGGCCTGCAGGCTTCATATCCTCATTGTCTCAAACTAATAAAGTGTAAATTTGTTGCTAAATTATTTGACTCCAGTACATGTTCTGTAGGTAGGTCACCTAATTCAGCAAGCATCTGGCATCAGCAACCTAAAGAAAGTAACTCTGGAACTAGGAGGAAAGAGTCCCAACATTATTTTATCTGATGCAGACAGTGAGTACATTTCCTGTATAGACTGTTTTCAGAATTGAATTCAGGGCATTCCTTTAATCAGCTTTTACAGAAAATTTATAGTTCTTTGTTGTAGAATGCTTGTGCTTTGTGAATTTAGCTTTAATATGAAGACAGATGTACAAATTTGGTTGAGTTGAATTGTTCTTGTTCTGACAGTGGAGCAAGCAGTGGACCAGGCCAACATGGCCATTTTCTTCAACCAGGGTCAGTGCTGCTGTGCAGGTTCACGTACCTATGTGCAGGAAAACGTCTACAATGAGTTTGTTGAGCGCAGTGTGGAAAAAGCAAAGAAGAGAGTGGTGGGAAATCCTTTTAACCTTCAAACTGAGCACGGACCGCAGGTACGAATGTGGGCCACACCTTGCCCATATAAACCTTTTCTATAAAATCCATTGCTTTGCAGAATAGGGTGTTGTAGGTTATTTTTTTTTAGGGCTGGGAAAGTTAACGTTATCATCACATTAAAGCATTAATTAATTAACGCAGACAATTATTTTATCGTGCATTAACGCAGTTTTTTAAATTACTACTTTATTTCGAAAGTCCGTTGCTCACTGGCTCTGAATACACATACAGACAAACAATGGGTCACAAGAGGGGTGGGACGTTGATCATTACTGGCTTGGGATGAGCGTCATCACGCATCTCAACCACTGAGAACATTTGGGGTGGGCCTAAGACTGCTGAAGCGCGCACATGAACCAGGAAAACCGGAACAGAAAAATAGAGAAAGGTACCGAACTTTTACATGGACATTTTCAGTTTAAATCTCTTCCAGATGGCGGAGCTGATGGAACAAATGTTACTTTTAAAATAAAAGTGCACAATACACTACTTTTACAATACGATTAATGGCAGAAAAATTATGCGATTAATTGTGATTTAAAAATTTTAATCGTTTCCCAGCACTAGTTTTTTTTCCATAGCTGTGATTTTTGTGGTGAGGCAGACACACTAATTTAATGATAATCCTCAAAGTCAAAGTTTCTGGAACCTCAAATTCACATTAGATACTAAGATGTAAATGGGATGTGTGTTGCATGAATAAGGCTTAATCAAGATTCCAGGCAAGCCAGGACCTGTTAGCATATGTGCAGCTGAATCCTGTAATACACTACTGTACATGAGCAAGCAAACTGACACTTGGATTTAGCCATCAGCAGATTCTTTACTTACTTTACGTTCTATTGTATATAGTCTAGAAGAAGTTGCTTTTGGCTGCTCCCTGTTCGGGGTCGCCACAGCGGACCAATTGGTCCGCACAACAACTTGGCAAATGTTTTACGCCGGATGCCCTTCCTGACGCAACCCTCCCATTTGTCCGGGCTTAGGACCTATTGTATATAGTCTAACTAAGTGATACATTCACTCTTTAGAGTCTAACACTTGCTGAAAATTATAGTACATGCCTACAACTGAACTGAACTGGAGGATAAAAGTGCAAAGCCATTTGTATACATACTCAGTCATGTCCATAAATATTTGGATATTTACAAAGTTCTTGTTATTTTAGCTTTATGCAACAGTATATTGGAGTTGAAATTAAATGATGAACATGAGCTCACATTTGGGTTTTTAAGGGTATTTACATCCAAATTGGGTGAATGGTGTAAGAATTTTTTATACATGAACCCCTTTTTTTTACCGGACCATAAGTAATCAGACAATTGCTTGCTTAGCAGTTCCATGGCCACGCATTATTCATTCATTCATTCATTCATTGTCTACCGCTTATCCGATCTATACTCGGGTCACGGGGAGCCTGTGCCTATCTGGGGCATCATTGGGTATCAAGGCAGGATACACCCTGGACGGAGTGCCAACCCATCGCAGGGCACACACACACTCATTCACTCACGCAATCATGCACTACGGACAATTTAGAGATGCCAATCAACCTACAATGCATGTCTTTGGACTGGGGGAGGAAACCGGAGCACCCGGAGGAAACCCCCGAGGCACGGGGAGAACATGCAAACTCCACACACACGGCGGAGGCGGGAATCGAACCCCCAACCCTGGAGGTGTGAGGCAAACGTGCTAACCACCAAGTCACCGTGCCCCCCTGGCCACGCATTATTCCACTTTAATTAAGCAGAAAAAAGTATAGATTTGATTCCAAGTGTTTCAAAAGCATTTGCATTTGGAATTTGTTGCTATAAACCCTTAATATGAAGTCCAAAGAGCTGTCATTACCAGGAAAATAAGCAATCATTAACCAAAAAACACATGTCCGAGAGATTAAAAACATGAGATGTGGCCATGTCAACTGTTAAGGACTTTGTAAAAATAAAATTTGATCTGGAATGCCAGAAGGCCCAAAAAACTGTTAGGTGATAGAAGTTGTTCCCCCTCTCAACCCCTTCACAACAGTTGGCCAAATTAAGAACACCCTCTGGTCATGTTGATATTTTAGTGCAATATCTGCTATACTGGGAATACATTTGTAACCCTGCCCATTGATTACTATCTTTTGGACTTCCAGATGAAGCATCTCAGTTGCACTCTGTGCAGAAGGAAGTTATTAGTTTTACATCATTATTGGCCAGACCCCGCCTTCTCCTACGCTGGTCCTCAAGCTTAGCTTCTCACAGTGGCTAAAAGATAAGAGTTTTTTCTTAAAAATAAAAGTTCCATACATAATAAACGGTAACACTGCCATGTTTTTTTTTTTTTTTTTAAATGGCAACTTTTCTTTCACATTTTACAGGCCTTCAGGGTCTGCCATATTAGATGCTTTTCTTGTACATTCCTACATGAATGTGTATGTGGGCCATGACTCAGAGTTTTTTTTTGTTTATGTAAAAAAAAAAAAAAAAAAAAAAAAAAAAAGGATACTCTAATGTTAACATTAATGTTTGTGACTCACACATGATACCATTAAAAAAACATTTGCCAAGAAAAAGAATACCCTGCAGGAAGTATGTGTATGTGTGGAGATTATACACAGAGTAAATACAGAGGGTTGACCACAGGGTGTAAACCACTGCGAAGTCTCGGACTCTAATCTTGATTAGATTAAAGTTGCCAAAACAAGGGGGAAAAAAACCTCTGTACAGTTGCGGAACAACATCCTGTGGACAACTAAGACAAAGCTCAACTTGTAGCAGAATAATGGGAAGAGAAGAAAATAGAGGGAGGAAGGAACTGCTTATGATTTGATGCATACCACTTACGGCAGGTGTATCTATGGCTACCAAGAAACTGATTCTCTTGTATTTGATGTAACTATTGGCAAAAGCAGCAGGATGAATATGGCTAGATCAACTGCTCAGATTCAGCCAAATGTTTCAAACTCATCGAATGATGCTTCACAGTGCAGATGGAAAATGGCCCGACGCATACTTCAACAGCAAAATGGAACTTCTTTTTAAGGCACTGGAATGGTCTGCAATGGCCAAATCAGTCACCTGACCTGAATGCAGTGGAGCTGCATTTCATTTGCTGAAGGCAAAACCCCCAAAAACAAGCAGGAAGTGAAGGCCTGGCAGAGCTTCAGCAGGGAAAAAACACAGTGTCTAGTGATGTCTGTGGGTTCTAGACTTCAGGCAGTCATTAAGTGCAAATGATTTTAATACCTTATAATTATTAAAAGTGACAATTACATGACTGTTAGTTTGTCCAATTAACTCTGGTCTCTTATAAAGGAATTCCTTGAAATGTGAATACCACACTTGAAATATAATAAAGGAAGGAGACGATAAAAAGGGCTGATAGTCTTCCATTTTTCACCCAATTTGGATACAAATACTTAAATACAGAGCTAAAGTCTAAAATAACAAAAACTGTCCATGTCCAACTATTTATGGACCTGACCATATATATTAATTGTAGAATTCTATTAGTATATTCAGATTTATTATTAATTGAATTATTTTCTCTTTTGGCTAAAGATTGATGATGAGCAGTACCAGAAGATTCTGGGGTACATAAGCAGTGGAAAACGTGAGGGAGCAAAGCTCATGTGTGGCGGTGATGTGGCATCAGACCGTGGGTACTTCATCCAGCCAACCATCTTCGGAGATGTTCAGGATGGCATGACAATTGCCCGTGAAGAGGTGAAGCTGAAGCGAATAACATATTTCCTGGCTTACATTAGCCGAATATCTGCAGTGCTTCACTTAACCTGAACTTTCAATTACATTTTGCTTCTTCTTTATTAGATCTTCGGTCCAGTTATGCAAATTCTGAAGTTTAAGAATATAGAAGAGGTGATTGAGAGAGCCAATGACACCAAGTATGGCCTGGCAGCTGCTGTGTTCACGACAGATATCAACAAGGCGCAGTACATCTCTAACAGTCTTCGTGCTGGCACTGTCTGGTATGTCAACAACAGTTTTACTCCAAGGATTGGGTTTTAATCTTAGCTGCACAGGATGAGTACCCTGCACTGAACAGTCAGGAAAGATCACTGATGATTACTGTTTACTCAAGGGGTTTCACATGTTCTCCTCCATGTCCCTGTGGGTTTCCTTCAGGTTCTCCACTTTCCTCCCAGGTTATGCTGGTAGGGGGATTGTTGATTTTAATTTGTCACTTGATGTGAATGTGTGTGCATTTTGCCTTCTGATGGACTGGTATCCAATCCAGAGTGTATTCTCTTCTCATGCTCAGAGTTCTCAGGTAGCTTCTGGATCCTGTACTGAAGATGCTTGTTGCCTGAGTTAAAAAATGATATCCACAAAATTCTTTTCCAAACTTGTTGGACATTACAGCAAGAAGCTTATTACTGTTTACAATATTAAATATGGGGATGCTGATCATTTTAAAGCTTTGGCTTTGCATTAAAAAATAAACAAGCCACAATAAATATTGTGCTAAAACTATAAAATGCCTGATTTTTTTAAAACATAAAAATATCACAGCTTTTTCAAAATTCTGTGGGTGCCTTGGGGGTTTCGTCCAGGTACCCTGGTTTCCTCACCAATTCCAAAGACATGAATTGTATGCTGATTGGCATCTCCAAATTGTCTGGTGTGATTGTGTGTATGTGTGTGTGTGTGATTGTACCCTGCAATAGACTGGCATCCTGTTCATGGTGTACCCTGCCTTGTCCCTGAGTCTTCTGTGATAGGCTCCATGTACCCCGCATAGGATACCTTTATAGTATAAGTGGGATGGATGGATTGACTGATAGATGGAAGTATTTAGGGACAGTGGAAGCTGGCATATTAATACCATTCAGTAAGATTTTTGTATTTTTCCTGTCCACAGGATTAACTGCTACAATGTGTTTGGAGTTCAGGCTCCATTTGGTGGCTACAAGGCCTCAGGAACTGGACGTGAACTGGGAGAGTATGGCCTGGAAAACTACACTGAAGTCAAAACTGTAAGCATGCACACCTCATCCTGCTGTAAATCTTTGTATCAAAGCTTATAGCATGGCATCCACTGATCTGTATTATCTGTTGGTCTTCATCAATCCAAATGATCATTTACAACTTACATTGGTGTATGATTTGACATTTTCTTTCTCATAAAAAAATAATCATTGATGTTATTTTTGGTCCTACAGGTGGTAATTAAAATTCCCCAGAAAAATTCGTAAGGTGTTTGGACCATCCCTTTGAAGAAATCAGTGACTCAAAACAACCTACAAGTTTGTTTTATTGAGAAATTTTCAGTGATGTATAAAGCTATAAGTTTTTTTTCTTTAAAGAAACCTTGTTTCCTTTATATCTTGAGTTTAGAAGCACTTAAAACCCTATATTTAAAAAAAATACTAATTGCAAATATAAAGGTTATAAGCACAAATATATCCTAAGTTTTACTTATAGTAATTTGATCCATTGTTGCTTTTGCTCCATTTTGATAATGACTCAGAACCTGTTTTTACATAAGCATTGGAATGGTGCAATGCCCTGACCCAGTTTTCTGGAATAAATGCTTCAAAGCTTCTTTTCTGTGGTCATGTGGATTTCATGTAGTTTTCTATATTGTGATTATATTTCCATTTTTATGATAAAATAATAACTTATATTAATTCATTCATTGTCACGGGGAGCCTGTGCCTATCTCAGGCGTCATAGGGCATCAAGGCAGGATACACCCTGGACGGAGTGCCAACCCATCGCAGGGCACACACACACTCTCATTCACTCACGCAATCACACACTACGGACGATTTAGAGATGCCAATCAACTTACCATGCGTGTCTTTGGACTGGGGGAGGAAACCGGAGCACCCGGAGGAAACGGGGAGAACATGCAAACTCCACACACACATGGCGGAGGCGGGAATCGAACCCCCAACCCTGGAGGTGTGAGGCAAATGTGCTAACCACTAAGCCACCGTGCCCTCCTTAACGTTTATTAATCCCAAAGGAAATTCTTTTGCCAGAGACTGCATCAGATTACACGAAAGAAATAAATCTAAATGAAATATTCTATATGTACAAAATGTGGACAAAATAACCCCTGACCATCACTGAAAGTACCTACAATTGGACGTGAGCATCAGAACTGGAGCAGGGAGCAATGGAAGAACGTAGCCTGGTCTGATTAATTTTCTTTTACATCGAATTTGGCCCGTATGTTCACGGTTCTTGTTTATATAAGCGTCAGTGATTGTGCGACATACACACCGGCAGTTTATAACATGAGTTGCAAATGGCCGTCACTTTCAATCCTCCAGCGAGCCTTCAGAGTGCTGACAGTGGACAGTGCAGACTTCAGGTGGTTAGGGATTGTCACGATCAATTCAAAACGGACCGCATGTGAGCGCAGTTGAAAAGTGAAGCGCAAATGTCTCAAACGCTCTCTAAAGCAGAGTGTAGTAGTTTTAAACCCCAATTGAAAGGCATGTTAGTCTACAGAGCAAACGACAGTGTATCTATTTTATTTAAACATAATATTGTAACTATACAGTCTATGAGGCTGCATTTACTAAGGAATGAATCGCACCGCGTGTGCCCAGATGGGTGAGGACCCCGCCGCGTCACGAACGTAGCCAAACACAGCAGTGGTCTTTCATCGTGCCTGATTCAAAACAAATCACTAAAATATGCTACAGAAATATGCGCATGATATAGCCAATAGGTAAATGGCATATATTTCTTAGGGGCAGTGATGCATTAGGTATCAGATTAAGTCTGAAAGTGCGATGTAAGCCGTAAATCTGATGCCTGCCGGCGTTGACCTGGGCAGCACAGCTCGCCTGCCTGTTTCCTGGGAGAATCGCTAACAGAGGGATGGAGTCCGCTGCTATAGCTGAGACATAACGACACACCAAATAAGTTCCGAGCCCTTAACGGACTACATAGAGATTGTCCTGACACCCGGTTCTTAATGATTCGTTTACGCCTGACTGTATTTAAGGTCTGTTAATGGTTGTAAGTAGTTGCTGTTGCTCTTTTTGGCAATCCGCTATAGCGCTTCGTGCTAACGAGCTAAACAGACAGGTAAGTGGCGAGCTAGCTTGCTGCTGATCGCCGGTTCTCCGTTAATCAGTGCTGTTTGTTAGCGATCCCGAACAGCACTTTCACTTAGCCTAGAGACGACCGTACTGTAGCCGAGGTAGTACTGCTCAGGGCTTCCGCTAGCTATAAATACACGGCTTTGTTTCCCTCCGGTCCAAATGCGGTTCAGTTATTGACAGGGTGTCTTCCTCGCTCGCCTCTTGGCAGTTGGACCTCCGGCGTTTCCCCTGCTCGGGATTTACTGAACTCTGTCGGCACGCTGTCAAACTCTGAGACGAGCTGCGGGGCTAAAATAGCGTCAATCCGTTTAGGCCGACGTAAAGATAAACACGCTGTCCCAGTTAAGCCTGTAGGTTAGCGCTTGACAGTCCCAAATTTAATGGAAAGTCACCGTTGCATTTCGGGAAAAAGGTACAGAGTCGTTCCTCCGAGGTCGGACACACAGACTCGTTAATCAGACTAAACCGAGTGTGAAGATTCAGCAGGACATGAACACCATGTCGGAAGACAACAATTCAGACAAGTTCATCAAGGTAAGCACGATTCACTGAACACTTCTCACATGTAAACGTCTCTGTTCATGAATCATGAATTGAAGTGGCTGCTTAGTGATCCAGACCTGCGTGCAGCATAAGACTGACTGCTGTTTCATTTGTCTTCACATTTATCACAGCGGCTCTTCACTGTAACCCTTATAAAGTCATTGTAGTTTAACGACAACAAGGAACAAAACAACACAAGTACAACACACAGTTCACCACATAAATACAGCTAGTGAAAAGTGCAAATGATGTAATGGTTATTATATCTGCTAATTAATAATGACGAGTGATATTAAAACTAGTCCTTTATTTAAGGAAAAAAAAAAATTCTGTATCCTCATATTCCAAATACAAACATCATGTCTTCATGTCAGTACTGACCTCATTGTCAGTAACAGTTAATATGCAGTCTTACTGCAATGTTAGTATTACTCTCCTCTGAATACAGTTTAACGCTTCATGTGTCACAGATATTGTAGATAATGTAAATCGTTCACAGTTTATGAGGAAATGATTCTTACACAGTACTTGGAACAGTTTGACCTGAATTTAAGTTGGGGTTTGAGCCAAAAACAGCTCCGTTAACAACTCCTGATCCAAACTCTGGCACAAGCGACTGGAGTAAAGGCCATCCTCCTGTTTCTCAAAAGTGTCAGAGTGCAAAAATGTGTGTGCTTGCACACTTCAGTCCTTGGTATCCTGAAGCACACTTTGAAATAGTTGACATTATTGTGGCTTGTTAGTGTTCATGGGAAACTGAAGCCAGTTCTCTAGTCTTAACTCTTCAGATCAAGACCACAGCAGTAAAGTAATTTTAAGTTTAGAGGTTCTGGCAGGACAAATGTCATTTTAGATGCTGTCTTGCAGATCAGCTGCACAGGAAACCCATGCAAGACATCTTAATAACCTCGCTGGACTTGGCACTCTGTTTCAATGAAACTGAACAGGAGTTTGTTCAGTGTTTTTTTTGTGTGCAGTGAAACTGTTTGTGCCACTTTAGTTTTTGAGACCGAATAATTGCTTTATACCCCAGCACTGTTGAATTTGGGGCAGTGGTGGCTCAGGGGTTAAGGGTCTGGGTTATTGAGCAGAAGGTCAGGGTTCAAGCCCCAGCAGTGCCGAGCTAACACTGTCAGGGCAATTATATGATATGCAAAGAAAAGAATTCCACAAGTCCTGATGCTCCAGATACTAAACTAACCTAAAGAAGGCCACTTTTATTGCTCCCTTAATCAGTACAACAGTTTTGCTAGCACAATTGCAAAAGGGTTTTCAAATAAACAATTAGCCTTATACACAAATGAACTTGAATTAATAAATATAACATGAGACTGAAACAGATGGTTGCTGGTAATGTGCCTTTGTGTGACAATGTAGATCTTTCTTTAAAAATCATCTGATTAATTTTGTTTTTGAAATGGATAAAAATGGGTTTTTCTTTGGAAAATAGGGAAATTTCCTAGTTATTCCAAACTTTTAAATGGTAGTGTATATATTTTAAATTTATTATGTGGAGTTGAATTCATGGAGCTGTCTTAATGTATTTATGAAAGCTAACTAGAATAACTGTATTATATTATTCACCACAAACTAATTACGAGTGGCGTAGGTCTACTGTGCTGCATGGGTTACTGTCAGAATTCCCTGTGGATACAGTAATCCATAATGCCTAAGTCGCTTAGCTAAAAGACAGATGCTGTCTATTTGTGTGTAATGCCACAGGAACTGTTGCTGTATCTTTTTGTAACTGTACACCATACTGTACAAATCCAATTTTCTGGTTTTCTCTGCATCATTGTACTCTAAGCAGAAACTACAGTGTATTGTTGCAGACAAAGGAGGCTTTCATCCTGGAGTTGAGTCTAAAACAGAGCAGGATTTGCATCCGAACCAGAGACTACCTGTAGGAGGTGGTGTGAGTTCAGTTGCATGTGAATGTGAATGCAACTCCTACTCGGGTTCGCACTTATTCAACTCTGCACTTGTTCAGAAAGTAACTTGTGCATGTGTTTCAGCCGATAATGACGCCATTAGAGTCCACAACACGTGTAGACAGATGACGTGAGGTTCTTTTTTCAGATATGGGGAGATGAAAGCATACAGGACAAACAAAACTCAGAAGAATGCTGATGGTTTTGCATTTTAAGCACAACATTGGAGTTTGAATTCACTCCGCTTTCCATAATTGCATCAAAATTAAAAAAAAAAAAAAAAAAAGCTGGTGAGTTGCGATGTGTTCTCCATGCGTGTTTCGTGATGGTGTAAGATGAATAAATGCATTGGGGTTTCAGAGAATCAATGAATCTGAATCCAGACAAATGCTGTGCTGGTGCCAGATCACACTCGGATTCAGACCACAGCAAACCACAGCACAGTCTATAACCAACAAAGTGGCTGGCTGTCAGCTCCACCCTGTCACAGATCATTCAGCAGGTGGGGTGAGTGTGTGTGCAGGGAAAACTGTCCTACAGCTCACTTTCAAAGCAGGACACACTGCCATCTGCTTAGCGTCTTTTCCCAAACCACTAACAAGATCAGTAAAAAACGGTAGCATGGCCTCTGTGCTACTATGAGCTGCATCATCATTTAAACTCTTTGCACTGTGACTCATTGTTAACAGCCAGAGAGTTGTTTCACTGCACTGGCACTTTGTGTATTTGTTAGTGTTTTGCCCTGGTCAGCTGTATTCCTAATGCACTGTACTAACTGAGGGAGTACTGCAAACTGTTTACTGCTTAAAATATTAATTTCTGTAGTTGCATATACATTTAAATTGGAACCAGTTGTTTAAGTTGTCTGTTTTTTTTTTTTTTTGTTTTTTTTTTTATAAAACGTGGAGTCTACCACTATGTTCCAGAAAGCACTGCAAAACGGTGTTGGAAAGCGGAGAAAAGGGAAAAGTAATTTTCCTTCAACAAATTATAACAACAAATAGAAATTTCTGGAAACCAGATTTGTTTCCTCACTTCTCCATTACCGAGTAAGCAAAATAATTATGTTTCAAAGTAACATTAACTTTTCCATTCAGGGAACTGTTATTTATAATTATCTGTTATTTGTCTTTATAGCTTTTAACTGCACATTATTATCTGCACAAAGAGAATACCCTGAACAAAATACACATGACAGTACAATTACAAATAAAGTTGAACGGATGTTATAGTATGTAATTAACTTCACTGCTCAACTAGAGCTCTGGATACATCGCTTAATAAACCAACATAGCTCAAAGATATTTCACTTAAGCGCAAGCTTGCATTTATAGCTGGAACACAGACAATATAAGTTTATATTAATACACTCGTTTTACATTTGAGGTCATAAGTGTACATCCCCCTTGCTGAAATTCCTAATTGTTAAAAATGTAAATGAAATAAGAAGCATCCTATAAATTGCAGTTTGTTTTTTATTTTGTTCTGCCCTGAATGAGTTGTTTTACATAACACATGTTTACACATAGTCCACAAGACATATTAAATAATGAATTTACACAAATTAAACAGTTCAAAATTTACATCCCCTTGATTCTTAATACTATGTGTTACCTTGATGATCAACAAGTATTTATGTTTTGGGATAGTTCTTCGAGAGTCCGTTGTTTGTCCTTCAGGTCCTGCACGTTCTTTGCTTCTCAGCATCTTCTGCATATTTGACCCTTTTCAGCAGCTACTAAATGATTAAGATCCATCTTTTCACACTGAGGACAGCTGAGGGACTCAAACACGACTATTACAAAAGCTGCAAACATTCACTGACGCTTAAGAGGGCAACATGATACACTAAGAGCCCAGGGGTTTAAACTTTCGATTAGGATGATCTGTCTAAATTCTTATTTTTTCTTTTAGTACTGCCCTCCAAAAGCTGCACAAGACATTTACATTTTTCCCAGGACACAAAATAATAACAGTTCACACCTTATTTCATTTTGATTAACATTTTGAGGATTTAGCAAGGGAAAGATAAACTTATGACCTCAACTGTATGTTTTCTTTCCTATAGTTACAGTTCATTCACTTGTACTGCAGACGATCCACATAATCGTCTTTTGATAATAATCAACAGATTAGGAGAACAAAGTAAACTGTATAATCATTGATCTGCTTTTCTGACAGGAGATGCTGATGTAATATTTATGGAAAAATTCTGGAAGCAAACAGACTGGACACAGCAGATGTGATGCTAAAATTTTGTACTTGATGTAAAAACGAATGTAATAATGTATGAAATATGCAAATATAACTATATGATTTATTTTATACTTTTTAATCCCCTTTTTTTTAATGCAGCAGTACTGTATTACTTTTGTAAGCACAATAGAGTATTGTGATGCCACATCCTGCATCATAGAAATACTTTTGCGAAAATGTAATATGTTTTTGTCAGCTTCACCCCTAATTCCAACACACAATAAATTTATAAATATATATATATATATTTTTTTATATATATATGTATGTATATATATATATATATATATATATATATACTTTTAACAGTAAGATGTCTTGTGTGGACATTTGGACTTTCATTACATTTTGTACATTAATAAATAAAGGAAATGTAATCATTGGCCAGTCGCTGTGGTATAAAGAGAATAACTCGCGTATTGATGGGGTAACATCACACCATGTCACACCCACCTGGCATCGATTCATATCCTGCAACAGCACGGTCCGTTTTGTGTTTATTCTTTAGAAAACATGTGTTTGACTTCTTAAAGGCTTTACAACACACATTTCTGTCAGCTGCTCATGGAGGGTTAACATTTTCTGTGTTTGTATTTGAAATTGTAACATGCGGTTAATCACTGTGCATTATTAAACACTGATCGGCTGTAGTACTGCTCATATCACACCCACAGGAGAGCTCCATCCTGGAAGAGTACAGTATAAACTGGACACAGAAGCTCGGTGCTGGAATCAGTGGACCTGTAAGGTAAAATTGTGCTTCATCGAGTTGTTTTGTTTGTTTGTTTGTTTATATACCTTTAAGATGGTATTGGGTTAACATGTGTACTGATATGTTGCTAAGTGACCAGGGAAAGCTGGGGGTTAAGGGTGTCTTGGCTCTGACCTGCCCTCTAGTGCATAAAGCCCAGATCCACATCTAATGTTTGAACAATCTTAAAATTCAGACTGTCTCTTATTAGTGAAGAACAAATGGTAAATCCAACCTAAATAATTATTTTCACTGTTGGAGTTTTAGGGTGAGTTTATGATTTTTGTGATGATAGTCATTTTTATCAGCAGTAATTTGTAGGAAAGTAAACAGAACTGTTGCTTGTTGTGAAATGCGATGTATTTAGGGATTTTCAAACACAAAATAGTTACCTGGAATAGGAATCCTGGGTTATCTTGTTTCACACCGCTCATACTTTACCCAGGGTTAACAATTAACCCTAAAAATATTCATAATCTGGTGTTTCACACTGCACATTTCAAAACCCGGACTTAACCTTCGTATTTGTATATTTGTGGTGTCAACAATGATGATCGGAAAAATAAAGCATGCAGCTGCTTAAAATAGCCGCTTGTCTCACATTTTTGAATCAGTGAGAAAAAGGGTCTGCCACTCTGTACCCGAGCAGGTATTGATGACTTGCAACAAATCTTTTTTGCCATTTCTTTCTTTTTTTTTTTTTTTGTGCGGTTGACCAGGTATTTTCAGCAGAATTTTGAGTCACTGTTTGATTTGATTGTGTGTCTCTCGCTGAGCATCAAGCTGTAACACTGCTGTAGTTCATGTGACAGACCTTCTGAGCGGACACGTACACATTAAAAGAAATATGAATGCTTCACTAGACGTGCTTGCAGTGCCTTGTACACAGAAGCAGAACTCAGCCCATAGCAGTAGAGTTAAATGAGTGTTTTTGCTCAGGTTTGTCTCTATAGTCAACTGCTTTTAGCTCTTGGTTTATTCTGTGAGAGAAATAAAATGCAGCTCAGCAGCATCATATGAGTGCACACATTAGGTGGAGCAATAAATCTCTTCATTGTCTAAAGTGGAAAAAGTTCTTGACTTTTCGTGCTTGGCGCTTCCTCCTGCTACAGCCCGAGCCTGCTGCGTCCCTCCTCCTGCAGACACACTGGTATATTTAGTTGCTGTATTTTAAGCAACAGTGGGAGTTTTTCGTTTTGTTATATATTTATATATAACAAGCAGCATGAATGACAAGAAAATGGATACAAACACCCCCTTTTCCTGATCAGTTGGATTTGTTTATCTCCTATGTATCAAGTCTTGGGCATCAAAACTACAGAAACAGATATTTTAATTGAAGCTCCCACAATGTAATGAGCACTTCAGCATGCTTCCTCATTTTATAACACAATTAAAAACCTTTTAACATAGCTAAAAATAACCCAGTTAATGACCCCATTTCTATCTATCTATCTGACTGTACCTCCATGTTTTAACTTTTAAATTATTATTTTTTTTAATTACATGTTATTACTGTTAATTGCCTCCTTTTTGCTGTGGTGCCTCAGTGCAGTGTTTTCTATAAATAAAATATTAATATATAAAATGACTATTTTAATCCACAGAGTGGTGCAAAATCAGCAGTTTCTAGTACAGGTGCATCTCAATAAATTAGAATGTGGTGGAAAAGTTCATTTATTTCAGTAATTCAACTCAAATTGTGAAACTCGTGTATTACGAGTACTTCGACTGAAGTAGTTTAAGTCTTTGATTCTTTTAATTGTGATGATTTTGGCTCACATTTAGCAAAAACCCACCAATTCACTATCTCAACAAATTAGAATATGGTGACATGCCAATCAGCTAATCAACTCAAAACACCTGCAAAGGTTTCCTGAGCCTTCAAAATGGTCTCTCAGTTTGGTTCACTAGGCTACACAATCATGGGGAAGACTGCTGATCTGATAGTTGTCCAGAAGACAATCATTGACACCCTTCACAAGGAGGGTAAGCCACAAACATTCATTGCCAAAGAAGCTGGCTGTTCACAGAGTGCTGTATCCAAGCATGTTAACAGAAAGTTGAGTGGAAGGAAAAAGTTTGGAAGCAAAAGATGCACAACCAACCGAGAGAACCACAGCCTTATGAGGATTGTCAAGCAAAATCCATTCAAGAATTTGAGTGAACTTCACAAGGAATGGACTGAGGCTGGGGTCCAGGCATCAAGAGCCACCACACGCAGTCGTGTCAAGAAATTTGGCTACAGTTGTCATTCCTCTTGTTAAGCCACTCCTGAACCACAGACAACGTCAGAGGCGTCTTACCTGGGCTAAGGAGAAGAAGAACTGGACTGTTGCCCAGTGGTCCAAAGTCCTCTTTTCAGATGAGAGCAAGTTTTGTATTTTATTTGGAAACCAAGGTGCTAGAGTCTGGAGGAAGGGTGGAGAATCTCATAGCCCAAGTTGCTTGAAGTCCAGTGTTAAGTTTCCACAGTCTGTGATGATTTGGGGTGCAATGTCATCTGCTGGTGTTGGTCCATTGTGTTTTTTGAAAACCAAAGTCACTGCACCCGTTTACCAAGAAATTTTGGAGCACTTCATGCTTCCTTCTGCTGACCAGGTTTTTGAAGATGCTGATTTCATTTTCCAGCAGGATTTGGCACCTGCCCACACTGACAAAAGCACCAAAAGTTGGTTAAATGACCAGGGTGTTGGTGTGCTTGACTGGCCAGCAAACTCACCAGACCTGAACCCCATAGAGAATCTATGGGGTATTGTCAAGAGGAAAATGAGAAACAAGAGACCAAAAAATGCAGATGAGCTGAAGGCCACTGTCAAAGAAACCTGGGCTTCCATACCACCTCAGCAGTGCCACAAACTGATCACCTCCATGCCACGCTGATTTGAGGCAGTAATTAAAGCAAAAGGAGCCCTTGCCAAGTATTGAGTACATGTACAGTAAAAGAACATACTTTCCAGAAGGCCAACAATTCACTAAAAATGTTTTATTGGTCTTATGAAGTATTCTAATTTGTTGAGATAGTGAATTGGTGGGTTTTTGTTAAATGTGAGCCAAAATCATCACAATTAAAAGAACCAAAGACTTAAACTACTTCAGTCTGTGTGCATTGAATTTATTTTGATACACGAGTTTCACAATTTGAGTTGAATTACTGAAATAAATGTTTTTCCATGACATTCTAATTTATTGAGATGCACCTGTATATTAACTGTCACTTGTCCTGATGTTTAGCATTGGTGTAGCTTTCCAAATTAGCCCAAATGTCCAAATAAACCTGTGTGCTTGTTTTGATTCAGAGTTTAATATTTCGTCTTTTTTCATAGATATGAATGTAAGGTCATGTGAAAATCCTAATTAATAGTAAGTAAATAATTAAAGCACCTTTAAAACGGTGCCTGTTGTACAAGCGCTACACTTAAACACATTTATTGAGCCTTTAGTGTGAAATTTAAAATTTCTTGTTCAATATCACAGAAGTTGGACACTTGCCAAGGACAATTGAAACGATTAAGCCAATAATTCTTTTTTTTTTTCAGGGTGTGTGTGAAAAAGTCAACACAGGAACGGTTAGCCCTGAAGATCCTGATTGACAGACCTAAAGCACGAAATGAGGTACTGAGAGACGTTTCCTAACCAAAATTATGTGTTCTTTAGTTAAACTGATGCACTGGGATCTCATTCTTGTTTGTTGATGTCCTTTTTTATGCAACACTACTGCATAGCTGGCAGTTTATAAGCAAAATAGTGTATTGTGAATTTGTCACATCCTGCATCTTAGAAATGCTTTTGAAAAAGTGTGATATGAAATTTTTGTCGGATTCACCCATAATTCTATCACAAAACTTGAACATAATTTTTGAACCTTTAAAAAATACACTCTGTAGAATGATAAATGAATTTGTTGTAATTCACAGTAAGATGCTTAAAATTACCTAGCAGCATTGCCACAAATTTAAAACAACCTAAATTTGCTTATTGTAAATAAAATGAATTCTATTGCAAATAATAAAGTAGATTATTGCAGATAAACCTTCTACCTAGTGATCTTTTTCCACCAGCAGCACCCCTGCTGTAGTGACACACTTCCTCACATTCATCATTTCTTAGGTAAGACTTCATATGATGTGCGCCTCACATCCCAACATTGTACGCATCTTGGAGGTTTATGCCAACAGCGTGCAGTTTCCCCATGAATCCAGTCCACGGTAAGACACACACCATACTGCCTGTCTCTTCTTAGCTTATGTGGTCCCTCGTTTATTTCTCCGTGCTGTCTTTACTGTGGTTTTTAATAGAGCAAGATTATTAATTGTTATGGAGATGATGGAAGGAGGAGAGCTGTTCCACAGAATCAGCCAGCACAGGCACTTTACAGAGAAGATGGCCAGCGAAGTCACTAAACAGGTAACGTGCAACTTTCCAGACATCACACATAGTAGTGCTTGTGTGTTCTGTATGACCTCAGCATGGACAAATCATGAATTTATTAGCTAGAGTCATAGTTACATCAGACTTAGCTTTATTAGCTTTATTGCCAAGTACTGTGGGTTTTACATGTACAAAGAATTTCCCTTGGTCTAATAGTAATAAAATAGTAAAATAGTAATAATATAAAGCAAGAGAGCATGAATATAAATAACCTATGAATTCTATGAGAATAAACATAAAAATATAAAAGAAAATCAAAGAAATAAAAAAAAAGTAACATTAACTGTATAATTGTGCAGTATAAACGTGAACCAGTTCAAATGCTACATTTATTGCAGATGAAACATTAACTGTACATTAGTGGACCAGTGCAAATGCTCACAGTTTGAGGTAGGAAGATCAGATCACTTCCGCTTTCTAACAGTGTTGAAGTGGAAGGCATTAATGTCTAGGTATTAGTCATGCTTTCCTGAAGTATTTTAGATATCATATCTTTGTATTAAATTATTACATATTAGAACAAATTTAATAATCCTTCCATTCTCTACACCACTTATCCTACTGTGTCATGTGGAACCTGGAAACACCACACAAACACAGCAAGGGCAGGAAAAAACCCCATCCGTGGACATGTGAGGCAAACATGCTAACCACCAAGCCACTGTGCCCCCCAAATGTAATAATATATTATGTTAAAACTCTAATATGCTTGCCCAGTCTTGTGTACTGGTTACCTGGACACTTGTAAGATTAAGCTCATACCTAATGTACTAGCTGTAATAAATGAACTAGTTAGCTAGGGAAGTGTAAAAATACAGCATAAGGGAAGCACAGTGATATGATCATGTAGAAAATTGTTCGCACCCTTGATTACAAAGTCAGAAAGTGGCTACGGTGTTCTGTCTTCATGTAGCACATAAAAGATACTGGAGTCTGGTTAGTGTCTTAGTTTCATGTCAGTAAATTTAACACTGAAGTTGTAGTGTGTGGCAGTAAGGAGAGTTTTGCACTGTCATGACCATAACCATGATTTGATTTATCGTCTATGTAATTAATGTCCACAGATTGCCCAGGCTTTGGAACATTGTCACTCACTTAACATTGCACATCGAGACCTAAAGCCAGAAAACCTGCTGTTCAAGGATAATTCACTGGTAAGACCATTTTTTGATGTTTGTTTATTGTTAGAATTCATTGTTGGTATATTTACTGATCAGCTGTAATTTACAGAATACTTTATTTATTGCTGTATAAATTCCACGTTTCAGGATGCTCCTGTAAAATTGTGTGATTTTGGTTTTGCCAAAATTGATCAAGGTGATCTGATGACCCCACAATTCACTCCTTACTATGTAGCACCTCAGGTAAGCCATTTATTATGATAAATTCCCCAAATAAATACATTTATTTAAAATAAATTTGTTTGCGTTTTTTGATATCATGAATTTTACATTTTTCAGGTATTGGAGGCACAAAGACGCCACCAGAAAGAAAAGTCTGGAATAATACCTACCTCACCTACCCCATACACATACAACAAGGTGAGAGGCCTCAGGAGAGGATAATGTGGATATCTCTGTGGAACATTTGAATGAATAAACAAGCTAATAATTAGTCTAATACCGGTTTAAGAGTTACAATGTTTCCCCGTGGCTGGAAATCTTCCTTTAATTGACATGATGGCATTTTTCTCACGTGCTCACATGTTTACATTCTGTTCACATGTGAGAATATTGTGAATTAAGGACACTCTACTCTCACTTTTGTGAAACCTTCCATGGGGAACTGGGTGCAGTACTTCAAATTTTGTGGGTCGAGGGAAACAAATGAATTAAACTCATCCAGTTAAGTTACTGAAAATGAAAATGAGTGCAAATTTACAACCAAGGAATTGGACTACTTGGCTATCATTGCCAGACAGTTTTGAGCATTTTTTTTCCCTGGCCCTGTGATATTTGTTCCTTTTTATTCGCAGAGCTGTGACTTGTGGTCCTTGGGCGTAATTATCTATGTGATGCTGTGCGGTTATCCTCCGTTTTATTCCAAGCACCACAGCCGCACAATCCCTAAAGACATGCGCAAGAAGATCATGACCGGCAGCTTTGACTTTCCTGAAGATGAGTGGAGCCAGATATCCGAAATGGCAAAGGACATTGTACGCAAGTGAGTGAGGAAAGCCACTGAAGTGTATAACATTTATTTACTGGTTCATGGATGTAGGAGATCCAGTTTCACTTAAACAGTCATCAAAACAAAAGACCCTTTTAAAGGCTATCTGAACTCAGGTTACTGTCTGTGTAAAGTTGAGCTGCAACAAGTAATCAATAAAATCCAATAATAAATATATTTATTAAATATATATATATATATATATATATATATATATATAGTGTGTGTGTGTGTGTGTGTTATGAAGCATGCTGTGGCAGGCTACCTCACTTGGACTTAAAATGTGTGTGTGTGTGTGGCGGGGGGGGGGGGTGTTGGAGAGAAAACTGTAGATAAACACTGTACATTACACTACACTGATGACCTTATGTGACATAACTTGTTTTCCTGTGAGTTATATTTAATTTGTTTATGGGGATGGGAGAAACAGTGGAAGCACTGCTTGATACTTGTATTATATGTATTCTTTTGAATTGTCCTACCTTATCCAGTTTTCTGTAGCACATTTCTGGTCATATGTATTGCTCTTTCTATCCCTAATAGAAAATAATGTGCAATTTTGCCCAAAAAGTCATTAGTTTATATGACAACGTAATGTCTGAACATAACTGAACACAGCCTTAAACAAATGAATGTTTTTCACATCAAAACTTCGAAACATATTTAGTCTGTTTCTTGGCATACAAAATATATTTTAAGTAAATATTGTCAAGTCACAAAGCCATCATCCTGCTTTTTTTGGTTTATAACCCTAACCCTTATATCATACAAGCTGAACACGAGAAGAGTCGAGTCCCTGATTCCAAGCACTGAACTGTCAACCCCATATCTTTAGGGTCAGTTTAACACACTGAAAGTAATTCACCCTGTGTTTACACACACTGCAAACAAAAAGAAAGGTTTAGCACCACTGTATTAACACAATCCCAGCAGTCAGTACAGGTTATAGTTTTTAATTTGCATGCACTAGGCAAAAACATGGTACCATCTTATACAAGCTAGAAAGCTCTGCAGAAACAGTTATTAAGATATCCAACTTTGTTTTTGCACAGTTACACACATTACAAATGCATATATTTGAGGTCACAGTCTTCATTATTATTAATTATGAGAAACGCCACCATTATGGACAAACAGGCTTCCTTTAAAAATCCCAAATATCATTTTAGTCTTTTGAATCAGGAGCAATCCAGTGTGTGTTATTAAAAGAGAACAGCTTTAGATTAGACTATTGAATCAGTTTATTCTGTCTTCTTATTTTCAGCTTTTCTGCAGGGCTTTTCACACTGTTGGAGAAAAACACTTATGAAGCTGTTGAAAAATACTTGTGAAGTTGTATTTCACAATGTGAAAAGACTTCCTTGTATTAAGCTTATAACTGAGAGCAGACTCGTTTTTTAAACCTGTTTTTGTTCTATCATGCTAGGCTACTGAAGGTAAAGCCTGAAGAAAGGCTAACCATCGAGGGGGTCTTGGCTCACCCCTGGCTTAATTGCACTGAGGCCTTGGACAATGTGCTTCCTTCTGCTCAGATGATGATGGACAAGGTTAGGAATAAATAAAGCATAAATATATATAATATAAAAAGTTTCAAAAATATATACATTTTACAAAAAGGGAATGTAATCATGGATTAATTACAGGCATTCAGTAATAGCATGAACTGTGTGCTGCTTCATTTGTATGAGCAGGCGGTGGTCGCTGGGATCCAGCAAGCCCATGCAGAGCAACTGGCCAACATGAGAATACAAGACCTTAATGTCAGCCTCAAGCCTCTCAGCTCTGTGAACAACCCAATTCTGAGGAAGAGAAAGCTGCTAGGGTTGGTTTGTGCTTTGCCTCACTAATAATTAGGTCACCTCATTTTTCAACCAGGATTTGATCAGTTTTTATTGGGGTATCATTTGCAGGAATATTTACACGAGAAACCTGGTATTCCTGAAATGTTTTACATATTGCTAAAAAATCTAAACAAATTCCATTCCAAGAGTACAACATAAGGCTGAAGTATACACAAATTTGACTTATCTCCTCTGCCATTTTATCTTTTGTTTCCATCCAAATGTCCCTGCACTGATGCACCTTATTACTTCAGCATCAGACAACGTTTTCTTATGTTTTCCCAAGACCCTTGCCACTTTATCGGACTTGCTCTGGCTTCTGTTTGTAGCTTGATATGATTTTCATCGTTCTTAATCTTGTTTTGGCGAAGCCATTGCTTTGTTGATTTGGAGGTATGCTCCAGTTCATTGTCATGCTGAAAGGTAATTTCTTCATTTTAAGTGTTTTAGCAGAACATTAAGGTTTTGTGTTAAAATTGTTTGGTATTTGGAGTTAAACCCCCAGTTCCAGCTAAAGAAAAGCAGCCCTAAAATACAATGCTGCCACCACCATGCTTTATTCTGAGAATGATGTAACTTAATGTGCTGTGTGAGTTTTTATACAAAACATGAAAATTTAATACAACTGATATTTTTGTTTGTTACTATAGTACAAAGCCTAAAGATGGCTTCTTCATTAATGACCCTGAAAATGGAGCAGAAGACTCTAATGTGGCTCTGGAAAAACTGCGGGATGTGATTGCACAGTGCATCTTGCCACAGGCTGGTGAGTTGGCTAAATACATGAACATACACAAATCAATAGCATATGTCAGACTTACTTTATCTATATGCTTGTTCACTCTGGTTGTAACAGGAGAAAATGAGGATGAGAAGTTGAATGAGGTGATGTATGAAGCGTGGCGTTTCAACAGAGACTGCAAGCTGCTCCGCGATGGCCTGCAGGGACTGAACTGGGATGGTAAGTGTTCAACAATAATAATAATAATAATAATAATACTTTGAAGGAGCTGTTAATTAATTAATTAATTGTAGCGACTCCTTTATATGTGACTGTAGTCATTGATGATTGCTCTTTGAATGCACTTGATTGTGAACAAACATTGTGTTTGTTTTTTCTGCTCTCTCAGGTAGGGCTTTCTCTGATAAAGTGGATCGCTTGAAATTGGCAGAGATTGTGAAACAGGCTATCGAAGAAAAGACAAACTTGGAAGACTCCCAATAGAAAGTGCTGCTTTTTTATTTCCTTTTGTACTGTTTATTATAATTGTTCTTAAGCAAATAACTGTAAAGTGTAATTTTATGTAAATTGAAGCGCATATTTTCCCCCTTCCATGGACATGCTCGCAAGCCTGTTGTACAGCTGTAGATAACGCCAAGTTGTTGGTATGATTACTTTTTTCTACAGATGACAGTGACGAAACATTTTAAAAAGATTATTTTTGTTTTTGCAAGGAAAAATACCAACTGAGGCAGTAGCCCTTTGTAATTCATTTCAGAGATTTATTTTTATTTTTGTTTTAATGACGCTCGCAAGTCTGTTTATAAGAAAAAGAATGTTGTTTTACCACAAAGTTTAAAAAAGACTTTGAACATATGGAGGCTTCTTTAAAAAGGTTGAGGTGGGGGGTTTGAACAGAAGTTTAACTGCAATTAGATATCATTTCATATCGCATCATATCATATAACTTCACAAAAGTGAAATATAGAATCAAATATTAATCCAGCTTATTCTCTTCCCTGAGACGTTATAGCAGTTATTTAATTTACGATGCTACATCTTTTGTGTCCTCTACATCCCAAAATCTTTAACCAAGTTATGTCACGCTAGCATTAATCTTTATTCATATCAACTCATTTTTCACTCAGCTCCAGTAGTTACTCCCTTTAGTTCAGTTCATAAATGGCTGTTTGGTGAATTATGACTTACAAATTGCAGCCTTCATCAGCTGTGTCTGTGAAAAACAAGTAAATGCTGTAAGTACATTTGACTTGCACTACATGAACAGTTTTTCTAATTTTCCTGAAGCATCAGGCTCTTAATTTTAATTGGTTAATTGAAGTGTGTTCATACAAAAACTGTGTAACATGTGACCTGTGTAGTTATGTGTATAACGTTCATGTAAAGTCTTAATAGTTTTACAGAAGATGCCACATGGAGCCCGGTTTAGTCCCAAGTAATTCCTCCATTGAGAGAGGCCTGTTCAATTATTTTAGTTGCACCTAGCAAATGTGGATATCACTGTATTTAGTGAAAAGTTACTATTAATTCATTCAAGACTTTTTAACTAGACCTAATAATTCAGCTGCTTTCAGTGTCATTATATGAAAGCCAAATTATAATGTCATGAAAATTTTAATTCTTACAGTTTATTTGAACAAACTTAAAAATTGTATGTAAAGAATTATAACACAGCGTTGTATTAATCGTCCAAACTGCTTTTTTGAGAAATCAGTTTGAGTTGTTATTACCTAGGTGATATCACCTAAACATATTGCAAGAAATTACATTAGATTCGTTGTAGCAACACATACCCCAAATAATACTAATGGCAGGATTTAGCACTCTTCCTTCTTTGGATAACGGATATTTTTTCTATAACTAACCTTCATGTCATAGAATATGTGTTAAGTCCTAACTTCATTGTTAAATAGATGCCTTCCTACAGTTATGGGCCACAAACACAGTGCAGTCTACCTTAACACTTCACTATGTTATTTAATTTACAGTGTTCTTTAAATTACAGTAAACAGTTTTATAGAATCAAAAGCTGTTGAGTTGAACCCAAAGACATCACATGCCCTGTGTATCTGCTGATTGCTCAGTAAGAAGTGTAGCAGTGCACCTGGGGAAACTTTCGGAAGATGATTTAAATGATCTTCTGTATGTAGAACAAAACTGCTGAGCCATAGACAGGTTGCCTTATGCCTAGCCCTTTGCAATCCACAACAAAGCAAGAGCATAATAAAGCTAGAGGCCTTTTTTAAAGCAACTGCCATCTTAACGTGGCAATATTATATTCTCTCTGAATTAGTCTGAAAGGCCTTGTGTCTGTACTAGGTTTGCTACTACAAAGAAGACCCTTGTGTTTATAGTGCTTCCAGTTTTTATTGTATTTTAATTTATTTGACTTCCTACCCTTTTATGATGTGGCACATGAGCACTTATTGTCATTTCATGATGGAACACATGTAGATCTGTACCTCAGACAGTATTTTTTGTGGGGGGTTGTTCTGAACATACTGAAATATTTGTATTAAAGGAATTCCTTGCTAAAAATTGAAAATGTGTCTATGGTTATAATGTTATAGCCTTAGTTCCTCAGTAGTTCTATGTTGTACAGGTATTTTCATCCTGAGGTTTAATCTGACTTGCTGCTTTTAGAAGTCAAAACGAAACCTCACCAAATGCCACTGGTTGCACTTGTAATGTTAGATGTGGTTTTTATTCTGGAGAACTGCCATAATAGACTGGGCCAATTGGTGGCACTGTCTTAAAAAAACAACTGAACACATGACCATAAACAGAGTTCTTGGAATCCAGTTGCCTGGTCCCTGTGTAATGGAAGACCATGCTGACTTTATTGATAAAGTAAAGACATGATACAAAACCAGGGCCCTAATGACACATTGCCAGCATTGAACATCCTATTCAGAAGTTTCTTACTACAACAATACAGTATTCTGCTCTGCTTAGTGGGCTCATAGATAATCCATGCAAGTCACGCATAAGGCTGAAGCAATCAACTGGAAAAAAGTGGTCTCTAGTGAATTTGCTCGAAGGCCAGGTCGTCAAAGATTCTTAAACCATGGACTAGATCCCAGAGAGGTGAGGATGGGGTAGAATTGTGATTTGATGCTCTTGCTATAAATATCGTGACAAATTGATCCATGGTAAATGGGCTGAATTTATTTCAAACCTTGTGTCTTTGTTAAACCATATTTCAGTGGCTGTGTAATGGGGCAGAAGAGAAGTAGCTGAATAATGAGGAGCAGACTCCACTCCTGACCTTCAAAAGTAACCATTCCTGCCTCACTGAAAAACGTTCCTGAAGTGGTTTCCTATGGCTTTCTATGGTTTAACTAGGTCTTTCATTAGATCCTTCGTTAAGCAAACCAAATTACAATTGACCTCTGTCCAGGCAATGAAGAATATTAACTGTATTTATAATAAAAAGCTTTGATAAGGTCATGTTTCTGAATATGTAAGTTCAATCAGTGCCACTGTCTAAAGTAAAATTTACAATCCACATAGCAAGAGGGCATTTGAAGGAAACATTGATATGGATGCTATTTAGGGAACCAGCAATACAACGAAACTAGTCCATCTAGGAGAGCACAACCAGTAGAAGGGGAAACTAGGCCACTGAGTTGTATTACTGCAAGACAGGAAGGATTCCAAAGCTTTAATGTCAGATTACAGATGTGGTAGTACATGAACAAGAAAAGCAAACGTGAGCAGAATAATAATGATGTGTGTCTCTAGGGATATCTATTGGTATAAGAGCACAACCTTTATGCATAAGGTAGAAGTCTTGTTTCAAAGAAATCATACATTCAGTTAGAAATACTGGTTAAAATCCTCTAGGATTTCACCTTAAAAATGATGGTCAGTAGGTTTCTGACATTTTTACAGTCAAATTTGGTTTATTCTAGGTTTACCAATTATATATTCAGGCTACTACAACTGTAATAGTTTTTCATTTCTTCAAGTAGCCATAGTGAATATTCTAGTTACTGGTAGGCATCATAGCTAATCAGAAGAGACAGAGTGAGTGTGTGAGTGCTTGTCAAAGGGAAAAACTAGAAGTGGGAAACTAAAAGGATTCAGCACTGATCAGTTTTTATCTCTACATTTCATACATTTTTGATAGTTGCATATATTTGCCATTTTAAAATTACATTTTATAAACAGTAAGGGAAAAAATAAAAACATTATATCTACCCTTTACCTATGTGTTCATCCTATACAAAAAGCTTTTTCTCATGCAATCAAAGTAATTTTGTGATTCACTAATAACTGAGTGCTGTGCTCTCAGGCCATGCCTCATACAAGCCATACGTGCAGTAAAAATGTTGAGTAAATAATACATGCTGAGGAATAAACTTGGTTATTTTAACATGAAAATATTTCATGGTTGGGATTGTATATATATAATTAATTACAAATAATAGTTGTGGGCAGCATGGTGGTGCAGTGTGGTGTCACTACCTCACATGACAAGAGGTGGACTCGCTACATTAAATTGTCCTAAAATCTGAATAACTGTGCAATAATCTGCCTTGGTTATGGGAAAGGTAAGAAGAGAATAGTCAGAATGGTTTGACTTTAACTGGAAGGCTCAGAATGTACAACATGCCTTGGCAAATCCTTGAAGAGGATGTGTTACTGCAGGAGACCACATCAGGTTCAGTGTTCACTGACCTCAACCCACCTGAACACCTCTGGGATGAATTGGAACACTGACTGCACCCACTGCCTCCTCTCTCAAAATCTGTCTGAATGGGCAAAACCCCAAAGCCCTGCTCTAAAATACAATGGTAAGAGTGATAAGGGGTAATGAATATGTAATTAATACAGCAAGGGTGATTTTAATCTGGAATGAGATGTTCAGCAAGCACATATAGGTGTGACAGTCAGGCGTCCACAAACAGTTGACCATACAGTCCCGTACCAGTACGTTCGCAGGGGATTGTAAATATCAAAAAGGGTTTTTTTTCGCTTCTTAAGAGTTGTTTTAAAAAGCAGAGGGAAATGAAGAAGAATAAAATGCGTCTCCTTTAAAGGGATGTGGAACTTTAAAGCACAGCGAGGAGCCAACCCTGACCGGCTCACGTGAACCATGCCGTAGCACCGCCGCTCGGCTTCCGACGTAATCTTGTTCACTTCCTGTAAATAGTGCGCTGAACTCTAGTCGCATTTAGAAAAACTTTAAAATAATCCAACAATTAAATGTCACACGTGTCTTGACATTGTGTTTTTTATGCTGCATGAACTAGCGTGTAGAAATTCACATTTATATTTTTTAAACATTTTAAGCGAAGCGCGACTGATAAACAAAAAATGTACGCCTGTTTTGTGTATATATCCTTCCGCTAGTTTTTCGTGTCTTTTCAGACTGTTTAGGTCTATGTCTTTCACAGACAGACATCTCCGGGAAACTGATAATATCAAAATAATTTGTAGTGTTAATCTAGCATATATGGATGATCTACATATTTCTCAATGATAATAAGTATTTGATTTTAAGGTGACGAAAAGAAGAAAAGAAGCTAGCTGGTTTGCCTAGTAGCAGTCACTGTCCAGGTTGGAATAATCAGCCCTAGCAGCAGCAGTGAGGCTAGCAGGCTAACATCAGCGAGCCGTCGCTAGTTAGCTTTACTCTGTTTGACTTTTAAAGCATTTTATCCTCTGTAGTTTTGCCGTTGGAGATATTTTCCAAACCGTTTGAATAGTCTGCTCAAAGACTCGTTTATGGGATAATCATGTCAATGAAGCAGACAGGCGGTAATCGCAAACCGGGCAGCAGTAGCAGTAGCGGGGCCGCAGCGGCCTCTGGAGCCGGGGGATGCGCAGGAGCTGCTGCAGGACGACACGGTTTAACCAGGTGAGTTCACTGTAACTACGAGCTGCGTGTGCTTTATTTATTAGTCACAAATTAAAAAAATTTGATAATATGACTGTCAGATGTCTAACACACTCACACACACTGTCAGGTTAAAATGCGGAGTTGTTGGTGTCTGCGGCAGTGCAGTAGCTGGTTAGCTTAGCCTAGGCCGTGCTGGTAGAGTGAGATGGGGCAGTGGGCTTGGTTTTGGTTATACGCTTCTCTCTTTTAGGTTTGGGGAAAAAATTGTCAGAGTAAAAAAAAACAAACAAAAACACTGGAGTTGAATGTATGCCAAATAAAACGCTGAAAAGAAGTCGGTGATTCTGACTAAGCCGTGTCCTCTGTCTGCCGGCCGGTTTGTCTTGATGAAATCGGAGGATTTCTCTGTAGAGTCTGGAAGCCGACTCGTCCTGCATTTACCTTCCTATTTTACTCTCCGGCAAGTTTGTCAGCTGTGAATTGATTAACGACCTACTAAGGGCGTCCAAACTGGAGCTAACGTTGTTTCTCCACATTACAGCACTGACCTTTAACACGCTTAAACTAGCAGGTTAGTGAGTTACTAAATTGTTCTCTCTCCGCAAAACCACGTGCGTTTAAATAATAAACAGCTTAACTGACAGACTAGTCGTTTTAGTGCAGCAAGCGAGGCGAAAGGTAACCTTTTGGAACTGGAAACTAGATGCTAGCCAGTAGCTCGCGTTTAAGAATTTTCTAACCTTTCTGTACCCATTTTTGGTCAGATGATTTCGACTTTGCAGGTGATTTGAATGCAATAAAGAAAGTAATCTGGGATGCATATGAATGTCATTTGCAAGTTCGCAGTATTACTTTATTGCCCGTATCTAGACAGGTCCTTCCTCCTTGTGCAGCCCCGGCCCGCAATCTGCCCCGTGATTGGCTAGTCATAACCCGCCCACTGTGCTGTGATTGGCTAGTATATTTTACTGCTGGTGAGAACAAACGAACTAGCTACTTCAATAACAGTAGGCGTGGCTTGTCGGAATACTGGTAGGAGACATAACACGCTGGTTTTCCATTGTAGTAGGCGTTTCGGCTGAGGGCGTCCGGTCATACCATCACAAGACAAACGATCCGGAGGCCAAAGTCAGGCGAGTCAACCTTTAGCAGTGCAACATTAATGTAAAAAAACCTCCGGCAAATATCACATTTGTATGTTCTTTGGTTGCGAGATTGTTAAAGTGGCCATTCTGTTCAGTCTTTTGGGCTTGTGGTCGCAAATTACAACAGTATACATGTGAGAGCCTGGGAGAAATCTTCACATGGGATAAATGTACCATTTTCTACTATGTGGAACTTTGAAAACTACAGAAACACTGTCCCTTTTACACAAGCCTTAATCTGAATCGCAGAATTGCAGCATTTTAATGTCTGTGAGTGTAAAGGGACAGGAGAGCTCTCCAGAGGGTGGTGTGATCAGCTGAGCATACCATCTGCACTGAGCTCCCTACCTGCTGCTGATCTACAGCAAGCACTGCTGGACCAAGGCCAGGAAGATAGTGAAGGACCTCAGCCATCTGAACAATGGACTCTTGTGTGGTGCGGTCAGAGAAGTGCCCCTTTTCACTGAGAGAATGAGGAGGAGCTTTTTCCCGCCGGCCATTCAGATCCTCTAGCAGGAGAACACCTAGATCTTTTCTGGAGTTGTTTCATAACACCCACTACCTCAGCTCAGTTTGCAAAACGGATGCACATTGCAAACATTTTGCACTTTATAACAATAGTATATTCAGTTCATTAATATGAAAACATCAGTCATTGTATCCACCTGCTTTATTTTTTTTTTCTATATTTTGCCTGTTTATTTTTCCCTGTACAGCTAATCTAATTTATTTTACAGCAAATTCCATTTATTTCCTTATTATTCTATTTATCTTTAAATTATTTTGGACTTTTTTATCTGTTGTAAAAATCATTTCTCTCCTTGTCGTACTGTGTAGGATTGTGTATGTGACCCAAAATTCATGTCAAACACTGTCTTGAAGATGTTTCCCATAAACAAACTATACGCATCTCTCTGCATTAGCAGCTAGTTTGTGTTAAACATGGGGCGTTTGTGTGGTTATGCTTGTACATTTTGCTGCACATTAATTTTCCAACACGTTATTGTGGATGTGTTTGCTGTTCAGAAAGCTAATTTTTCAGTACAGTTTTATTTGATACCTCACGTCAAGCGTGAGTTTTCTTAGTCTCCTGTGGGATTTCAGTATCCTCGGTTCTGCAGTAGGAAGCAGGAAAATCTGCTTTGAGACGGTGCAAGTGACCGACAGCACAGTACATAAATGAATTTCATTTAAAAAAAAATCCCCATGAATTTTAGATGTATGAGCCCTGAAATCAAATTAGCTGTTCTTTCTGTCCACAAAGTTTTTTTTGGGACACCAATAAGATAAAAACACAATACATAGTTTTGGAAATATTTTCAGTTTAATTATACACCAATCAGGCATAACATTATTGTGTTGGTCAACCTTCTGCTGCCAAAACAGCCCTGACCTGTCGAGGCATGGACTCCACTAGATCCCTGAAGGTGTGCTGTGGTATCTGGCACCAAGATGTTAGCAGCAGATCCTTTAAGTCCCGTAAGTTGCGAGGTGGGGCATCCATGGATCGGACTTGTTTGTCCAGCACATCCCACAGATGCTGAATTGGATTGAGATCTGGGGAATTTGTAGACCAAGTCAACACCTCAAACTCAGTGTTGTGCTCATCATACCATTCCTGAACCAGTTGAGTGTCCTGCTGTATGTTCGCAGCTTGTTAGCCACATACATGGATCTTTACTGTCATTTTAACAGTGAACCTTCCCACTATACCATGTTCCCCTTTCCAATTATCCACTGCTTGAGAAAAGAAAATCTGTTTATCCAATGTTAGTTGGCAGTTAACAGGCACTTAGATTGTTTGAGTGATGTCATAGGTTATCTTTCTGCCTGTATACATTGTCACAGCTTCTCCATCAGAGAGAGTCAGTAATATTCTCTCCTCCCTGTGACATCCTCACTGCTCTCTATCAGCACACGGACCTCAGTTCAAATGCATGACATAATTCCAGAATCATATGGCATTGTTATCGGTGTTAAATTGGATCCTTCACAGTAAAAAACAAAACAAAAAAACACTTTTTGAGCTTTCTTCATAATTAGTTAGTTTGCTAAGTTAGTGTCAGTTTGTATCTGCAACACCTGTATCTGTTGGAATTCAAGTGCTTCATCACACTATAAATACCTGTTTCAAAAGAAAATCTGTCATTATACACAATGGGACACAGCTCTCAAAGGCATTTAATAAACATTTTAAACCAAAGTGGTCTTATAACAGTTGGGTTGTCCTTCAATGCGAATGCTGCAGTATGAACTAACATCATGGAAGGTTTTTCCCCCTCAATCTGTACACTTTCAGAACACAGCTTCAGTTAATATTTAACAGATAGATAGGTGATGTTTAAAATCCTGTTTCTCATGCAGTAGTGGAAATTTAAACATGTATTATTAATGCACATAATCTAACCACATTTATTAATTTGACTAACTTTCTCTGTGTAAAGCCACCTTGTGTGCATCAGGTTTGAAAATGAGCATTTATTAAAGTGCCTTCAACCTGCAAGTAAATATGGAGTGTGTTTCTGGGGGTGACCACCTCAGCAGTGTTGTGTTTGAACACGAGTGTGTGACTATTCTCATCTCCATATTTAGCCAGTTTGCTAAGCCACTGTTGAGTTTAGAGGCAGTGGGTAGTGTGTGACTACTGGCTGCTGTGGAAATCGGTCAAGTCCTTTGACACACTCGCTCCCTAACTTTCAGTTTCAGAAGCAAATACATCAACATACAGAATCAAATCCCAGCCATTTCACTATGCTTTTATTTCTAATGTACAGTACATGCACAGGCGAGCAGGCTGAAACTCTTCCTGTTAATAAAATAAATGTATTTATGTGTAAAAAGATGGATTCTTGGCTGTAATTAGGGTTTTATATGCATTTAGTGGTGATGACAGTGTTGCAGTGATGTGATGGTATCTCTACTGCTGTCGCTTTTTTCAGCTTGATTAAATTTTTTTTTTTTTTTACCAGTTCAGTGAACTGTAAATTCCTAGGCACCAAATCCACCAGTTTATGCATGTGATCTATATAGTGCCCGTAGGGATTGGACGTTGTAACTGTTTTATTTGGTCAGTCCTAGGATGTGAAAAAAGTAATTATTTCCCATCATATTTCATTATTTCATAGCTGATGCTCTTTGTAATGGTTGGATCTGTGGATCTGCCATTACACACATCTGTGTAATGGCTGGATCTGTGTCTTCAATGAGATTTACCTGAATATCAGCTCAGCTTTATGCAGACATGTCTGTTGTTTTGTGGTACAGTGAAGCAAATTGCTTTCTTTGCCAGCAGAGATTGGCTTGACCACAGCACATTCAAGTATCTGTTTAATTGCTGTTTGAAAGTGTTCACGTATTGCCTGCTTCATACTATTCTCACTCCATCTCCAACTTCCACATAGGATTTTCTATGTCACTCAGCAGGAAGAACATTTATCTTATCCGGCTAAAGTGTGTTATAGTTTAGACTGGATACAGCTGAGCAGTTCAGGGCTAAGTGACTTGCTCAACAGCCTAAAGTGGCAGATGGGATTTGACCTCATGACCTTTCTGATCTGTAACCAAGTGTTTTAATTCTTGGGCCTCCACTGCCAAACCACTTTGTGGATACAAAATGCTGTTGTAAGGCTGGCTGTGTTGATGCAGAGACGGGGTTTATGGGTAGTGTGGCAGAAGTGTAATAACAGGCTGACCTACACATCTCCAACATGCTAATTGAGTCAATAGTGAAGAAGCTTTTAGTGCCATTTTCATTATATATAGCTGGTGCAGTACACAGTAAATGAAACAACATTCCTCTAGACCATGGTACTACATTAAACAACATTGAACTAAGAACTTAGTAAAAATTCACACAGTTTCACATAAAGTGCATGTGTGCAAACTTTTGCAAACAGTACAAATAGGATGGCATGCAAAACAGACAGTACAGTACACGACAGTGCTGACCAGTATACAGTTTGTGGAGTGCAGATAAGGATGCTTTGGTTGTAAACGTATGGCTAAGCAGTTTTGAGCAGCATTAAAAATGGTCTGCGAATAATCACTCATAATTCATGTCTCCAGTGTCATGCATCAACAAGCCTTCAGATAAACACTGACGGGTTGTGGCTGTGAGGTGTCCTGTCATGTGATAAGATGCGACACTTCTCTGGGTTTTGTCCAGGGTGTCAGAGTGATATTACATATTCTGTTATTATTTCTGTTATTTAATCTAGTTTTTCATATTTTCATAATTCCTACAGTCCACTCCAGCAAGGCCAGTTCAGTTTTGCTCTAGATTAAAGAAATTTGCATTTGATATCAAAAGTGATTATAGTAGTTTAATTTAAAAAAAAAAAAAAAACTTTATTTAGATGTGTTAAAAGACAAAGCGTAGCACATTTTGTGTCAGACCACTCAATTTCTAGATGAACATTATTCATAATTGTACAAACATTGGTTTTAGACAATAAAATAATGTGGAATGTTCTGAAAAAGAAACAAACCACTGATTTACTGAGCAACATACCGAAAAGGTCAGCCAAAGAGAACAGCAGCAGCTGATGATGACGGAAACGTTGTGACGAAAAACCCAAAAACAACAGTCAGTGACGACAACCTCCCACAAGGCAGGAGTGAAGGTATCATAATCATCATTTGAACAAGACTTTGAGCAGAAATGTAGATGCCATCCCACTGCCACTTATCAGCAGACACGAGAGTTCTGGGACCAAGATTATTCTCTACCAAAGTGTGGAGAAAGAAAGGATCTGCTCATGATCCAAAACACACAAGCTCATCTGTGAAACATGGTGGAGGTGGTGTCCTGGTATGAGCTTGCATGGCTGCTTCTGGGAAATGTTTATTAATCTTCACTGATGATGTACCTCATGATTGTAGAACAAAATGAATTCAGAGGAATTTGTTCTGCCTGCAAATTTACAGAGAAAATGCATCCAAATTAACTAGGAGGAACTTCATTATGTAGCAAGATGATCCAAAACACACTGCCAACTCAACAAAGTACTTCATCAGGGGAAGAATGTGGAAGACTTTAGACTGGCCAAGTCAATCACCAGACCTAAAGGAGCCTGAAGGGAGAGACCGCCCCAAAACAAACAAATGAAAGAGGCTGGAATAGAAGTTTGGAAAAGAATCACAAAAGAAGAAACCAGGAATGTGGTGATGTCAATGAACTGAAGGTTTGATACTGTTGTAGCGAACAAGGGATATGAAACCAAATATTAAGTTTTGTGTTGTTTAACACATGTAGATGTAAAAAAACAAAACAAAACAAAAACAGATGTCTTTGGTGTTTAGCACAAATACTGTTCCAGTAGTTTCAGGGGGGACTGTAACAGACCCTCCCACTGCCTCACATGGTCACAAATGCATGGACGCTGAAACATAAACCAGTAGTTAGCCTGCAGTCAGCTGCTTTGTGGGCATGCCACTAAAATGCAGTCCAGTATATGTGTCCAGAGTTAAGTTGCACAGTATGGCCAAACGTATGGGGAAACCTGACCAAGTCTATAGGTGTTCCTTCCCCAAACTGCCGTAATTATGTTGTATACAGTTGTATAAACATTTGTATGATGTAGCATTATATAATTTCCCACTGGAACTGACAGACCTCAAACATGTTCCAGCAAATTGAAATGGGCTTAGTGCCCAAAATAATGATGTGAAATAAATCTTGATATTCAGACAAAACATATATTCCTTTTAATAATCATTGGGACCAAGTTATTTACACACGATGCCAGAAAGGGCACTCAAGACTCTCTCACAAATTCTTTATTATCTGGAGAAAATTAACCAAAGTGTTCATTGTGTCAGAATTCACTGCCCATTAAAGATATTTTGCTGGACTTTTACCCTTTTGAGGGGCTTGTAGTATTCTGTTGATAATTATGAAAAGTCTTTTAACCAAATAAATCCAAATTTAGTCTTAACCTCATCATAAACATCTTATTTAGTTTTACCTTGAGTACCTAAACCCGACTCTTTACATTAACATAGCTAAAGAAGCTGGCATGGCGTTAAAGGAAAGAAGAAAAACGTTCCAGCATAACAGTGCACCTGTGCACAAACCAGGCTCCATGAAGACAGTGTGTTAACGTTGAAGTATTCTGCACAGAGCCTTCACCTCAACACCCCCTGACCTTACTAAATAAGCAAATCCCCAAAGCCATGCTACAAAATCTATTGCAAAGCTATCATTGTAGAATAGCGCTTAATATAGCAACAAAGTGGGACTAAATCAAGAATGTGATGGTAAGGTGTCCACAAACCTTGTAGGCCATGTAGGGTATGTTCACGGCTCAATATGGTTTTCTGCGTAATTTTTTTCACGTGTTTCATACAAATTGAAGTTGTCACACTTCTGACCTGCTTACACCAACTGTACAAACTGTACAATACACTCTTACATAGTCTCTTTAACAGTAGTGACATGGAAGTGTGCAGCTTGGACACTGCCCAAGTTTAATTGTTACTGCTCAGTGTTAGCAGTGCAGCTTAAACATGGGCCACAGAGCACACAGAGCCCACTGAAGTTAACTAAATGCCTAATGTTAGCAACTTATTGGGGATTTTAGATACAGCAGAAAATTCCATCACCATTATATCATTGACTACCGAGCCCAGAATAGGAAGGATGCTTAGCATAAGTATTGGTACTGTTTGTGTTTTTTCAATAACATTTTCATGGCTCTGTGTTAAAACTTAACACACTAAAAAATTCTAAATAATTAACACTTTCCTTGAATAGTAGTATGCCAAATATCTGAAGAAAAATGTGACAGGCCTGAATATTTGCCTTTTGACTTGATGCATAAGTTCTCACATGAACAGTGGTCCAAGAGCTGTTAGTACTGCATTCTTGTCATGTATGTGAACGCACATTGTGTTTTTATGACCTTGTAAGAAATGTAATGTGCACTATAATGCCATACAAATGTATTCATTAATTGTTAGATTAAAGCTTTTTGCTGCTTTTGTGCAGGGGACGCAACAGCGCCAAAGTACACTCTACACCAGTAAGTCCAAAGAACCCCCCCAGTGTGACTTATTAAAGCTCAATGCAGCATATTGGTAGCGTTGTCTGCAGCACTAATTACTTCCTTCTTCTGTTTTAGGTGGCCTTCAGTGGTGTTTATGCAAATATGAGGATGGTTCACGTCTTAACTTCAGTGGTGGTATGTTTTAAAGACACACATTAATTTTTTCAGATTGAGATCTTGTATTGAATGATGCACATTGATTAAATGAGGTGCTATTCTCAAATGTAGGTTTTAAAATGTTAATTTCATTGTCTCTCTCTGTTATGTACAAAAGACAAAGGAGCGTTTAAGATGGTGCTATCAATTTATTTATTGTACAGGGAGCCAAGTGTGAACTTAACGTGAAAAATGGAACAGTTTACGAGGGTGTCTTCAAAACGTACAGCCCAGAGGTACAGACAAATATATGACCTGTATATGCAGCTTTGAAATACCAAAAGGTTTCTATATGAATGTTCTTCTTCTTCTTCTTCTTCTTTTTTCTTCTTCCTCTTCTTTCTTCTTCTTCTGCCTCCTCCTTCCTCCTCCTTCCTCCTCCTCTTCTTTCTTCTTCTTCTGCCTCCTCCTTCCTCCTCCTCTTCTTTCTTCTTCTTCTGCCTCCTCCGTCCTCCTCCTCTTCTTTCTTCTTCTTCTGCCTCCTCCGTCCTCCTCCTCTTCTTTCTTCTTCTTCTGCCTCCTCCGTCCTCCTCCTCTTCTTTCTTCTTCTTCTGCCTCCTCCTTCCTCCTCCTCTTCTTTCTTCTTCTTCTGCCTCCTCCGTCCTCCTCCTCTTCTTTCTTCTTCTTCTGCCTCCTCCTTCCTCCTCTTCTTCTTTCTTCTTCTTCTGCCTCCTCCTTCCTACTCTTCTTCTTTCTTCTTCTTCTGCCTCCTCCTTCCTCCTCCTCTTCTTTCTTCTTCTTCTGCCTCCTCCTTCCTCCTCCTCTTCTTTCTTCTTCTTTTGCCTCCTCCTTCCTCCTCTTCTTCTTTCTTCTTCTTCTGCCTCCTCCTTCCTCCTCTTCTTCTTTCTTCTTCTTCTGCCTCCTCCTTCCTCCTCTTCTTCTTTCTTCTTCTTCTGCCTCCTCCTTCCTCCTCTTCTTCTTTCTTCTTCTTCTGCCTCCTCCTTCCTCCTCTTCTTCTTTCTTCTTCTTCTGCCTCCTCCTTCCGCCTCTTCTTCTTTCTTCTTCTTATTGTTCTTCTTGGTTGATACAGTCAGAAGGACGGTGTAGAGAAGGTAAAGTTGACTCTGTGTGTCTGTGTGCACGCATCTGTAGTGTGATCTGGTCCTGGATGCAGCCCACAGGAACAGTGCAGAGCTGAACGTGAGCCCTCGGCGTGAGGACATAGTCGAGAGCATCATCTTCAAGGCCTCAGATGTTGTGGTGGTGCATTTTAAAGACGTGGACCTGAGCTATGCCAAAAAAGGTGAAACAAAATGTTGTATGCTGAAACCTGCTGTGATTGCTGTCATGCCTCTGTGAGTGTTTCATGTTTCATGTTTCATTAATCTTGCCCTACAGTATGTGGAGTTGTGGTAAATGAAAAGGATGCCTAATTTAAAATGTTTTTGTGGTGTGTGGAAGAGTTGGGATGAGAAGCATAATGTGATGTTAGACAGATGATGGACAGGCTGCCATAAAGCTGTGCTAGTTGCATTAATATGGCCTGGGTCCAACTTATCTAGACTCTCTACTTTATCTAGGAAAAATGTTGCAGGAGTGCAGCACTGTGCCAGTATATTGTTATATATACAGTATTTCACAAACGTGAGTACACCCCTCTAATTTTGGCAAACATTTTAGTATATGTTCAGGATGATCTTTAAGGACAATACTAAAGAAATGAAACTTGGATATAGTCAATGTGCAGCTTGTATAACAGTGTAGATTTACTGTCCTCTGAAAATAACTCAACATACAGCCATTAATGTCAAAATAGCTGACAAAAAAAGTGAGTAAACCATCAGTGAAAACAGCTATACATTGTTTAACCATGCAAAGTCACATGTCATATTCATCATGTTCATGTGTGTGTCAGCTTGATAGGACCATACAAATTTGTGTATCTTATATTAGAGCATTTAAAATTTGGTGCTTTGAGTACAGTTCACTCATACTGACCACTGGAGGATCAACATGGCACCTCATGGCAAAGAACTCTAAGAGGATTTGAGAATTACAATTGTTACTCTCCACAAAGATGGGTTAGGCTACAAGAAGGTTGGTAACACCCTGAAACTGAGTTACAGTACAGTGGCCAGGGTCATACAGAGGTTTTCCAAGACAGGTTCCACTTGGAACAGGCCTCGCAAGGGTTGATCAAAGAAGTTGAGTCCTCTTGCTGTGCGTCAGGTGCAGAAGCTGGCTTTAAAAAACAGACACGTGTGCTGCCAGCATTGCTTTAGAGGTTGCAGAAGCAGGAGTTCAGTGCTCAGACCATATGCTGCACATTGCAACAAGTTGGTTTGCATGGCCGTCATCCCAGAAGGAAGCCTCTTCTGAAGCTGGCTCACAAGAAATCCCGCAAACAGTTTGCTGAAGACAACCTGTCCAAGAGCATGAATTACTGGAACCATGTTCTGTGGTCTGATGAGACTAAGATATAAACTTGTTTGGGCCAGATGGTGTCCAGCATTTGTGGCAATGCCCTGGTGAGGAGTACCAAGAAAATTGTCTCTTGCCTACAGTTAAGCATGGTGGTGGTAGCATCATGGTCTGGGGCTGCATGAGTGCTGCTGGTACTGGGGGGCTGCGGTTCATTTGAGGGAAACACGGATTCCAGCCTGTACTGTGACATTCTGAAGCAGAACATGATGTCCTCCCTTAAAAAACTGGGCCAAACGGCAGTTTTCCAACATGATAACTACCCCAAACACACCGCTAAGATGACAACCGCCTTCCTGAGGAAGCTGAAGGTGAAGGCGATGAAATGGCCAAGTAGGTCTCCAGACCTGAACCCTGTTGAGCATCTGTGGGGTATCCTCAAGCGGAAGGTGACGAAGCGCCATGTGTCTAACATCCAACATCTCTGTGATGTTGTTATGGAGGAGTGGAAGAGGATCCTAGCAACAACGTGCAGCTCTGGTGAATTCCATGCCCAGGAGGATTAAAGCCATGCTAGATAACAATGGTGCTGACACAAAATATTGACACTTTGGACACAGTTTTGACATGTTCACTCAGGGTTACTCATTTTCGTTGTGTTATTTAGACAATAAAGTCTGCATGTTGAGTTATTCTTAGAGGACAGTAAATTTGGCTGCACATTGACTACTTTAAAGTATATTCAATTTTCATTTCTATAGTATTGTCCCTTGAGAACATATAATAAAGTGGTTGCTGAAATGTGAGTGGTGTACTCACTTTTGTGAGATACTGTAGCTGATCTATAACATTACCATATGTTGGTATTAATAATGTTCTGGAAAGTTTGTCCCAGTGCTGTGTAATAAATACGCAGAACAAACATACTATGTGTAAATCAGAGAAACTGGAATTTCTATTTAGAAATTCTATTTCTATTCAGTTTCTATGGACAGTACTGCACATAACATTTCACTTCAATTCAGTTTTATTTGTATAGTGCATTTAACAGTGGACACAAATTTATCCCCAATAAGCAAGTCGGAGGCAAAGGCAAAACTCCCTGAGACATGAGCCTACTCTAATATTTTAGTCAAAAGGCCATTCATTACTTATTCTTGGATATATTTGAATGCGAACAGCAATGATGGGAAAATATAAAGTTCATTAATTCTATTTTTAATTATTAATGTAAAATGTATTTATGCAAGTCAATATTAGTACAGCAAAAATAATATATAGTCTTGCTGTCTGTACAGTTGGGGTCTTTTTGTGACTGGAAAAATATTCCTATTGTACCTGTATTTTGTTTCAAAATACTATAAAGGTTTTGTAAACACTAGTTTATTTAACATTAGTGTACTAACTCTTATTAGCACAAAAAACAAACAGTTAGCCTTTTATTCCCAGCTGATTGATTGTGTCCCTTGATATTTTGTGTAAATGGCTTCTCATAGTTTGGGCTTCTTGAAGGATTCTGCTGCTTTTACAGTACTGCAGAATGTATGTTGTCCTCATTCAGAACCATTTTCCCTTTCTGTTTGACATTTTTTTAAATAAATATTTTGAGTGTGTGTACCATGGATGTAAAGCACTGCTTTTTAATCTAATCTTTATTCCAATCTTTATTCTGTTTGTCTGTCTCTTTCAATGGGTGTAGTCTCATCAGAGCAAGGTAAACCGGCTTATTTGATCTCACATGCCGTGTGTTTGTGTTGTTATAAATGAGTGACCAAAAGCATTAGGTATTATAGCCACTGACAGATTTGCCTGAGAAGCTGAACTATACTAGTGCTGTACTACCTATCTTTTTTTTTAACCATGAATTCCATTACAAGAATTGCAGAATTTAATGATTGATTGCAGAGTGCCAAAGCCTAACACATTCAATTTTAACATGAAACCGAACTGAGAAAAATATTAGACCACAATTCTAAACAAACATGGAGTTTTAAGATGTTAAGATTTGTTGAGCTACTATAGTGACGGATCATGTTTGTCAGGTTTGACACTTCAGACATAACATTCTTTGTATTTTAAATCAGCTGCTGCTTTTCTGTGGAGAAGAACATGTCTGTGTTTTTCCTCACAGGTTTAGTGAATATCTGTACTGTCTATCTGAAACATGTGCTGTCAATGTAATCACACAGTGTTAATGCAATGTGATTTTAATGATAATCTTTAGAAGTTAGTACCTTCGCGGTGTTTACATTTTTATGCCACATATGACAATGTGCTGATTATAGCTGATATTTAGTAAAATGTTTGCCTCACACTCAGTGTTGCCCATTATTTTACATTATATTTATATTTTATTTCATATTACATCTGTCAAACACTTAAAGATGTGCACCAAGATGCACAGGACTAATGTCCACTGCTCTAAAGACATCTTTTCCCTATCCTGGCAGTCAGTCAAACAGCAGTTCATTAACTCTTACAAATATTAGATCAAAACTGTGCACATGGCACATCCCTAGAGAAGTCACCGGGGTGGCTGCTGTCTGTGCTCACAAAAGTTTGGCTTTACAGCTGTAAAGAGCTTTTTGTTTCTATCATGTCACAGATTCCCAGTATTGCTACTGAAATACATTAGAGATGGTCTGGTGCCTCTCACCGATAAATAAATAAATAAATTCTTGTAGCATGTGGGTTGTACTTGCTCTGAAAAATGAATTAATTGAAACTCCATAGCAAAGACACTGCGCATCCTTTGACATAAAATGTGCAAATGCAGGCCTTTCTTCGAGCTAAAAGGTCTGCTGCTTGCAGTTGTATTTAAAATGTAACTGCAGTCCTTGTAATCTTTATGCACTTATTTATTTTTTCTTTAAACATAACAGCCATCATGCTTTGCCTTGCTGCTGTTCTAAGTGCATGGTTTCTTTCTTACCATTAATCCAAGTGTGTTTCTTCATTTCATTTCATAGCAGTGGCATTATTATTCTTATAGATTGTGTTCTCTCTCTCTCTCTCTCTCTCTCTCTCTCTCTCTCTCTCTCTCTCTTTCTCTCTCTCAAGAAATTAAATCCTAGAAAGCAACAGTTTCAAATGCTTTGTATAAAATGGATGGGGTATGCCTAATGAAAGCATTTGTTTTGAACTGTTTCAAAACATATACCATTATACCAGACTATAAAAAGTTTGTGTAGTGGTACCTACCACTTTTGAAGGGTAGTTCATGAAAAATCTTATACGGAAACTAATTTTAAAATGTTATAATATAATATCTACAGTGGGGCAAAAAAATATTTAGTCAGCCACCAATTGTGCAAGTTCTCCCACTTAGAAAGATGAGTGAGGCGTGTAATTTTCATCATAGGTACACTTCAACTATGAGAGACAGAATGAGAAAAAAAAATCCAGAAAATCACATTGTCTGATTTTTAAAGAATTTATTTGCAAATTATGGTGGAAAATAAGTATTTGGTCACCTACAAAAAAGCAAGATTTCTGGCTCTCACAGACCTGTAACTTCTTCTTTAAGAGGCTCCTCTGTCCTCCACTCGTTACCTGTATTAATGGCACCTGTTTGAACTCGTTATCGTAAAAAAAATCCAGAAAATCACATTGTCTGATTTTTAAAGAATTTATTTGCAAGTTATGGTGGAAAACAAGTATTTGGTCAATAACAAAAGTTCATCTCAATACTTTGTTATATACCCTTTGTTGGCAATGACAGAGGTCAAACGTTTTCTGTAAGTCGCCACAAGGTTTTTACACACTGTTGCTGGTAGTTTGGCCCATTCCTCCATGCAGATCTCCTCTAGAGCAGTGATGTTTTGGGGCTGTCGCTGGGCAACACGGATTTTCAACTCCCTCCAAAGATTTTCTATGGGGTTGAGATCTGGAGACTGGCTAGGCCACTCCAGGACCTTGAAATGCTTCTTACGAAGCCACTCCATCGTTGCCCGGGCGGTGTGTTTGGGATCATTGTCATGCTGAAAGACCCAGCCACGTTTCATCTTCAATGCCCTTGCTGATGGAAGGAGGTTTTTACTCAAAATCTCACGATACATGGCCCCATTCATTCTTTCCTTTACACGGATCAGTCGTCCTGGTCCCTTTGCAGAAAAACAGCCCCAAAGCATGATGTTTCCACCCCCATGCTTCACAGTAGGTATGGTGTTCTTTGGATGCAACTCAGCATTCTTTCTCCTCCAAACACGACAAGTTGAGTTTTTACCAAAAAGTTCTATTTTGGTTTCATCTGACCATATGACATTCTCCCAATCCTCTTCTGGATCATCCAAATGCTCTCTAGCAAACTTCAGACGGGCCCGGACATGTACTGGCTTAAGCAGGGGGACACGTCTGGCACTGCAGGATTTGAGTCCTTGGCGGCGTAGTGTGTTACTGATGGTAGCCTTTGTTACTTTGGTCCCAGCTCTCTGCAGGTCATTCACTAGGTCCCCCCGTGTGGTTCTGGGATTTTTGCTCAGCGTTCTTGTGATCATTTTGACCCCATGGGGTGAGAACTTGCGTGGAGCCCCACATCGAGGGAGATTATCAGTGGTCTTGTATGTCTTCCATTTTCTAATAATTGCTCCCACAGTTGATTTCTTCACACCAAGCTGCTTACCTATTGCAGATTCAGTCTTCCTAGCCTGGTGCAGGTCTACAATTTTGTTTCTGGTGTCCTTTGTGGACAGGTGTCTTTTATACTGATAACGAGTTCAAACAGGTGCCATTAATACAGGTAACAAGTGGAGGACAGAGGAGCCTCTTAAAGAAGTTACAGGTCTGTGAGAGCCAGAAATCTTGCTTTTTTGTAGGTGACCAAATACTTATTTTCCACCATAATTTGCAAATAAATTCTTTAAAAATCAGACAATGTGATTTTCTGGATTTTTTTTTCTCATTCTGTCTCATTTACATTTCTACATTTCTGGCATTTGGCAGACGCTCTTATCCAGAGCGACGTACAAAAGTGCTTTAGTTCTCACTCACTGAATACATTAACACTGGTTCAATAAGACACAACTTGGGATACCATTAGCCTAACACTGAGTTGGGTTTTTTTTTTTGTTTTTTGTTTTTTTTTGTTGTTGCAACATATTACGTAAACTGGAAAAATAAGAGCTAGTACTTCAGGAAGAGGTAAGTCTTCAGTTGCCGTTTGAAGACAGTCAGAGACTCGGCCGTACGGATACCTAGGGGAAGTTCGTTCCACCACCTCGGTGCCAGAACAGAGAAGAGTCTAGATGTATACCTAACTTTTTCCCTGAGAGATGGTGGGACCAGTCGAGCAGTGCTAGTGGATCTGAGTAAGCGAGGTGCAGTGCGAGGAGTGACGAGAGCTTTGAGGTAAGATGGCGCTGGTCCATTCTTGGCTTTGTAGGCAAGCATTAGTGTTTTGAATCTGATGCGTGCAGCTACTGGAAGCCAGTGGAGGGAACGCAGCAGTGGGGTGGTGTGGGAGAACTTGGGCAGGTTGAAAACAAGCCGTGCAGCTGCATTTTGGATCATTTGCAGTGGGCGAATTGCGTTCAGAGGTAGACCTGCCAGAAGATAGTTGCAGTAGTCCAATCTCGAGATGACCAGAGATTGAACAAGCACCTGAGTAGCCTGTGTGGATAGAAATGGCCGAATCCTTCTGATGTTGTACAGAAGAAACCGACATGAGCGTGTCACATTAGTGACATGGGAAGAAAAGGATAGTTGATTGTCCATGGTTACCCCAAGGTTGCGAGCAGAGGCTGTAGGGGAAATCATGGAGTTGCTCAGAGATATCGCGAGGTCTTGGGCTGGGGATGGATCACCTGGAATTATCAGCAGCTCGGTTTTGCTGGGATTGAGTTTCAGCTGATGAGCAGTCATCCAAGATGAAATGTCCGCCAGACACGCCGAGATCCGAGCAGAAGTCGTGGTATCTGAGGGAGGGAAGGAGAAGATAAGTTATCAGCATAGCAGTGGTATGAAAAGCCATGTGAGGATATAACTTTGCCAAGAGAGTGAGTATAGAGGGAGAAAAGGAGAGGACCAAGCACTGAGCCTTGCGGGACACCAGTCGAGAGTCTGCGTGGAGCAGATGTCAATCCCTTCCATGTTACCTGATATGAGCGACCATCCAGGTAGGAAGCAAACCATTCCCATGCTGTTCCACAAATTCCAAGACTCCTGAGGGTGGACAAGAGAGTCTTGTGGTTTACTGTGTCAAATGCTGCAGACAGGTCGAGGAGGATGAGGACCGATGACAGTTTGGCTGATCTAGCAGCATGTAGTTTCTCAGTGACTGCCAAAAGGGCAGTCTCTGTGGAATGTGCTGCTTTGAAGCCAGACTGGTTGGGGTCAAGGAGGTTATTCTGCATGAGATAGTCAGACAGCTGATTACAAACAACACGTTCAAGAATTTTTGAAAGGAATGAGAGAAGTGATACCGGTCTGTAGTTGCTGATGTCTGAGGGATCCAGAGCAGGTTTCTTCAGGATGGGGATGACCCTGGCTTTCTTAAAGGCAGTTGGAACGTGACCAGATGTTAAGGATCCATTGATGACTGTGGTGATAAAGGGTAGGAGGTCAGGTGAGATGGTCTGGGGCATAGCTGAAGGACTTGGATCCAGTGGGCAGGTGGTAGGATTGCAGGACCGGGTAATTTGCAAAACCTCTTCTGCTGCTACAGTTGAGAGCTGCGTCAGTGAAGGAGTAGCGGAGTGCTGATTGTGTGATGTAGGTGAAGTTGGGAGAGACGTGAAGGTCTGGCAGATCCTCTCAATCTTCTCTGTGTAAAAAGAGGCAAAATCTTCGGCGGTCAGGGAGGATGGAGAAGGTGGAGCCGGAGGGTTGAGTAGTGACGAGAAGATGTTGTGGAGCTTTCGGGGATCTTGTGCAGAAGTTTCAAGCTTTTCCTTGTAGAAGGAGGTCTTGGCAGAAGTCACGTCCAAGGAGAATTTGGACAGGAGCGTGCGATAAGAGATAAGAGAGGTCTGTGTCGAGTTTAGATTTCTTCCACTTCCTCGCTGCTGATCGTAGTTCTCTCCGATTGTTGCGAAGTACGTCTGACAACCAAGGAGCAGGAGAAGAATTCTTCCTGCGTATGGTAGACAAAGGGCAGAGAAGGTCCATGGTTGAGGAAAGGGAGGAAAGCAGAGTGTCAGTAGCTGAGTCCAGGGGAAGGGAGGAGAAGGATTCATGGTCAGGAAGTGATGAAAGAGTGCAGGAAGCTACAGAGGAAGGAGAGATAGAGTGGAGGTTTCGGCGGGTGAGAGAGAGGTGCTGGGAGTTACGTTTAGGCAGAACAGGGAGGGTGATAGAGAAGGATACCAGGTGATGATCGGAGATATGAAGTGGGGTAACAGTCATGTCTGTAGCTGGAGAAGGATGAGTGAAGACTAGATCCAGGACGTTTCCTTCCTTGTGTGTGGGAGGGCAGCTGTTGAAGGACAAGGAGAATGAATTCAGAAGAGAATTCTCATAGTTGAAGTGTACCTATGATGAAAATTACAGGCCTCTCTCATCTTTTTAAGTGGGAGAACTTGCACAATTGGTGGCTGACTAAATACTTTTTTGCCCCACTGTATAAACTTCTATACATAAAATGTCCATGCTGCTTCAAAAATCTAATAATGCATCCACTATGACGTGCCATCTAGTGGGTACTGTAATCCTCCAAATTCTACTGTACAGAAGGTATGCAGCTTATGTAAATATCAGTGCTCACTTTACCATGCACCTGCACATATTCAGTCACACATTGTCCACGTCAGTGAACATAGTTTACTATTTGTAATAAAGTACTCAAATAGTGACCAGTGCACCTTTTAACTGAGCATTAAATCTGTAGTAATTGTTTCTGCCTTCACTATGTCTGTTCCTTTTGTTAACACATTGTATGTTTTCTCTTTGAGCCAGATAACCTCACAGACAACTCAATAAGCACTCGTTTAAATGGAGAACATAAAGAGAAAGATTTAGAGCCTTGGGATGGAGGAGATCAGCATGCCTCTGGCAGCTTGGAGTCTCTCGATACTGACCTGGTAAAGCTTGTAGCCTTTTTTTGAAGCCTAAAATTTTTCTGGCAATAAAATAAATTTTAAGTCATTCAATTAATCATTTGACATTTTCACATTCTCTTCTCAGTCAAATGGTTGGGACCCTGATGACATGTTTAAATACAATGAGGAAACGTATGGTGTGAAGTCTACCTATGATAGCAGCTTGTCCTCATACACGTGAGTACCTTTATTTCTTCTCTCCACTTATTGCTTGCAGTATCATCATATGTAAATGCAGCTTTTATTTTATATTTAATTACTACATGAAAGTTTATTTTACATGTCTGTTTTAATGAACTAACATCCCAGAGTGCCACTGGAGCGAGACAATTCGGAGGAGTTCCTCAAGCGGGAAGCTCGTGCAGCACAACTCGCTGAGGAGATTGAGGCCAGTGCCACCTATAAAGCCCGTGTGGCACTGGAGAACGATGATCGGTCAGAAGAGGAGAAATACTCTGCTGTAGTGCGGGACACTCACACACTCAGCAGGTCAGATATCGGGCACTATGGTGGCAATAATTACACATCTGTATTTCAGAGATATGGTTGCTGCAGTCTAAGCAAGCCATCAGTTAACACAATATTAGGGCAAGCGGCTTCAGAACACTGAGCCTACTGATGTTCTATAACAAATCACCAATAATAAGCTCAGTGAAAGGAACATGGAGTGTTTTAGTCACTAACAGTAAACAATTACAAGTTAATAATAGAGTACTGAATAACAACGAAACAGTCCTCTCTACTCTTCTGCTTCCACACTGGCAGTTTAGTCTGACACAGCAGGATTTACATGAAAAATTGGTAATGTGAAAGCAGTCATGTGGACAGGAAGCACAGTGTGGTACTGAACCCCAAGACTAACTGTATGAGGTGGTGTGAGTTGTAAATGCAGCAGTTTGTTTAGGCTAGTTACTGGGGAGAAAGTGTTCTGATAGTCCACATCAAAGGGATACTAAATTCACTTCGATTTCACTTCAGTTGTTTAGCACTTTTAACAGCAGATATTGTCACAAAGCAACTTTCTAAAAATTTGGATGTAGGTTTAGATCCCTAATGATCTAGCCAGATGTGACAGTGGCAAAGATAAACTCCCCGTGAGGTAGAAACTCAACTCAAAACCCATCCTCTTCTAGCTGACACTAGATGTAAAGGAGTAAAAGCATTGGTCTTTTCCGTTTGGTAATTGTTGAACGTAATGTGAAGCTGTTGCTACCCAATCCCCACTTTCTGCCCAATTTGCATGAATTGCTGCAGTGCACAGAGAATGATGCATACGGCAGCAAGTGACTTGTGTCAGTGCTGTAAATGAAAACCAGTTTTCCCCACAGAACATGTATTTATTTCTAGAGCACATGCAGATGTATGTGCATTTATTTAATTTCTTTAAACGGCTTAAACATATTTTAATGGATTTTTAGAATGGGTCTAAAATATGTCTTTCGAAGCATCAGAAATTATTGTTCTTACATTAAGAAGGTAAATTGGACTTTTTTTTTTTTAAATCCAGGATCATAAAATCATGTAGAACTATTGGTTATATTTACCAATATATATAGTATTGTCTTTTCTTTACTTAAAAATACACTTGCATGATCAGCAGAGGAAAAATGGCTTCCAAAAAGAGCCAGAAAGAAATCCATTAGCCCATACCTGCCACATTCTTGGCCAGTCAGACTCTCATTTGTGTGTCTCCTGTGCTTGAAAACCATTGCAGTTCAAAACCAACCTAATAGAAAAGGATGTCAGAATGGAATGTCAGAAAATAGGTGTGAACATTAGACAGCTTTAGACAGTTCTTCAGTTACTGTAGGCTATGATATGAGGCCAACACTATAACAGAAGCTGATTTTAGAAGTATTTAGTATATATTAAAGCTTCAGATGCCTTTGTGTTCTTAGATTAACCTTTCAAATCTTTCTGTTACCCTTCAACAGGGAAAATAAATACATTCCCCCGGGCCAGAGGAACAGAGAAGTAGGACTGCCGTGGGGAGCAGGAAGGCAAAACTCACCCAGACTGGTGCAGTGCAATCCTGGACCTCCTACACCCAGAGCTTCGCCTCATGACTACAGCACACTTACTGGTGTGGATCAACGTGTTGTCAATGGAGGTATGGTTACTAGTATTGTGTTGACTTATGACACTGAAGTACCTGAACTGACCGCATTAGAATTAGAATTTTTGCTAAACTATGTTGAGTCACTTAAAGAACAAAACCTCTTAAACATATTCCTATGCTGTGCTCAGCAGATTTGCTGAGATTTTCAGACATTCACATCATACACCATCTCATCACACAAAAGAGCCTGTGGCTAATCAGAGTGCTGGAAGTGTTACAAAAGACACACAAACATAAGATTCAGTTTCAAGAAACTGTCAGAAGGCAGCTAACTGACCTTTAACAAATGATGTAGTAATATTTTTTTGGGATTTCACACTTATGCTTATATCATGAAAAGATATGTACACTACTATCACCATCATCATGATTAATATAGATATGTCCATTGTAGCCAGCCAATATTACAGAATTTCTTATAAGGCATTACCAAGCTGGGTGTCAACCTTAAATGGTTAGTTGCTGATGGGGAACTGAAGATAGATATCTTTAGCTGAGGTGGGACATTTACATTAGAGATCTACATTTTTCTAGTTTTGCTAAATTCATCCGTATACCTTGTTACTTCCACTGTGAATCTCTTCTTCCCATGTCATTTTGTCATCTTGTTTTCTCATCTGCTTCTCAGCTGTCAGTTTAAAGACAGTACCTGCAGGGTATTAAAATTTCAACAAAGCATTCAGTTTTGTCAAAATGTCTAAAATCATTTGTCTTAGGATGTTCTGCACCAGCGCTTAAAATTTTAATGGCAAGAAATGTCCTAAAAAGCATTGATGAAATTTCCTGCAGCTACCCTGTTAAAGAACTTTAGTTTTTTAGTATATTTTATTATATTCTCTATTCTTGTCAGAAAAATTGTATTCATTGGCATTTTTCCTTTTTACCCTGAATCCCCTTTTCTCATGTTCGATCTCTGTTCTGCACATTATTTACATCTTTGTCGATTTTGTTTCTGCTACCCCTCTCTCATTTGTTTTCCCCATTCACTCTCTATCAGGTGCCCAACATTGGCTCTCTCGCTGTCCATCTCCCTCCTCTCGCCCTTCCTCTCGCTACCAGTCAGGCCCCAACGCCTCCCTTCCCACCCGGCCTCCCTCCAGACCCCCATCCAGGCCCTCGCGGCCTCCCTCTCACCCCTCTGCCCATGGCTCTCCAGCACCCCTCTCCACTCTGCCCAAACGCCTCTCCTTGGAAGGTACTAAAAACACCTGGAGTGGGCCACCATGTTTGTTTGTTTGTTTGTTTGTTTGTTTTTTTTTTGTTGTTGTTTTTTTGCGCTTTGGCATGGAATGTGCTGCAGGTTCACGTTTGTGTATTTTAACTAACAGGTGTTGATTTCTTTGGTTGTTTATTTTTGAGTGAATTTGTGTATTCCTAACATCTCACCTTACACTTTCACTACTTTCCCAATATGCATTCTTGTCCATCTCTCTGACTCACTGCTTTTCATTAAGCACAGGATTGTGCCATTTTTCACACATCAGTCTTGGAGAGAAAGTAGCCTTGTTAAATATCAAGGCTAGCCAAACAAGGCTCAATTCCACTTTCTTTCATGGCTTTAGTCTGGCAGGAGAGTTATGTCACTGACTGTCACTATGATCTAATGAGCTACAGCGATGGATGAAAACGATGCAGTTGTACTAGTAAGAATTAAAATTTCTTATTGTGTCACTTAAGTCATTGCCAGATTAAAAACAAGGAGAGCTTTGTTTTCAAGCGTGTGCTTTGATCCTGTCTGCCCTTTTTTTTCCAAACCTGATAAAAAGGGTTAACCGCTCGATTTAAATGAAGTAACCTGAAAAATGTGATAGTTTGCCACAGAAGATAGTCATGCTACCAATCTGCAGAATCGGCTAAAAATCCACCATCCTGATGAACTTACACGATTGCAGCTGCCTGCAAGCAGTTTCCTACCTCATGCTTGTGGGTAGAAGCTTGTTCACAATTGCATTGATACATAATTGGCAGAGAGCTCAGAAACATGAGAGTCTCTTAAGGGTAAGATCAGAGAAATATCAAGCTCAGAAAGACCTGAACTTTCTGAGAAAAAAAAATGCTAGCATTAATTCACATATGCCTGAGTTTTGGATAAAATGTTACTCAAGATCTTGTTGGCAGTGCTACATTTGTTGTTTCTATGTACCTTGTATCACTGCATGTGACTACATGTATATTTTCAGTTAGTCAATAGCCACAATTCTAAACAAGAGTTATGTATACAACTGTAATCAAACAAAAAGATCGATATATTCACTCACAACACAGGCTACTTGCTTATAACAAGCTGGGAGCAGTCAGATTTAACACAGAAAAATGGTTTATGTAGTATGAACTTCATCATGAAGCCTTGCTCTGTTATTGAATGACAGCTAACCAGGGAGTGTGAAAGCTTTTGTTTGCTTCATCTGACATGAAGCCAGCAAACCACATCTTTTGTACATCTATATCACAGGACACTGTACATGAGCTTCCAGATGCCTATAATTGGATAGTGACAGTTTAATCAGAAATTTATCAGAAATAAATGTCTTGAAATGTCAGGCTTCTAATATTATTAAAATTGGTTGATTTATTTCTAATTGAAATCCTTTATCACTAGGAAGAGGGAAAGAAAATAAAGCTCAGTATTGGTCAAATTATTTAGATACATGTCAAGAGCTTCTTCAGTTATTGTTCACATCAAACATTAGAATGGGGAAAAGAGGGATCTGTTACTTTAACTGTGGCATGGTTGATGGAGCTAGATGAGGATTTCATTGTACCTCGCAGATCACATTTTCCCCATTCTCATGTTTGTTGTGAAAATGAGCTGAATCTCCAGACCTGTGTCTGCATGATTTCATGCGTTGTGCTTCTACCACATGATTGTCTGATTTGATAACTGCATAAATGAGTGTAACATGTTTTCCTATTAAAGTGGATAGTGATGGTAAAGTGGATACTTGTATGTGAGTGATTTCTAATACCTGCTTTGGCTGTTTGTAGCTCTTTATCTTAAACTGACATCTGAAATCTGCTGTCATTGAGTCATGAGCAAGACTGATCTGACATATGGTACAGTTAATGGCTGCGGACCTTGGGCTCAACAGCAGTTCCTTTGGCATTTTTTTGGGATTTTAACTCAAAATCTTCCATCAACTCTGAATTTTAACGGCTGAGACACCGATTGTCTTCACCCCCTATATCTAGTGCAATTTTTATCATAATGCTTTGATTTATAGGTCCTCCAAGGATGTCTCCTAAATCCCAGAGGACCCCCAGGGCACACAGAATGCCCTCCTGCCGGGGAGCTGGCCCTCCTGGGGTGGAGTTCATGTCACAGGGTGCATCTGGGGAGACTTCAACTACTCCTCCTGCTCGTAGCAGCCCCTCTGGTGGCACTTGGTCTTCAGTGGTCAGTGGAGGTAAAGTATATGAGTGCAACCTGCTCAGTATGTATTAATCAAAGTTTTAGGTAAAATTTGTTTATTTCAGTTAAGCAACTTTAACTCATACCAAATCATCACATTTGTAGGCAGTGCTTTTTCTTTAACTTGTTTTCAACATTAGCTGCATAAAGTTCCTAATTGGTTTCATATATATATATATATATATATATATATATATATATATATATATATACACAGTGGTGTGAAAAAGTGTTGGCCCCCTGACGCGAACTTGGGTTCTGCAGCAGGACAATGATCCAAAACACACCAGCAAGTCCACCTCTGAATGGCTGAAGAAAAACAAAATGAAGACTTTGGAGTGGCCTAGTCAAAGTCCTGACCTCAATCCGATTGAGATGCTGTGGCATGACCTTAAAAAGGTGGTTCATGCTCGAAAACCCTCCAATGTGGCTGAATTACAACAATTCTGCAAAGATGAGTGGGCCAAAATTCCTCCACAGCGCTGTAACAGACTCATTGCAAGTTATCGAAAACGCTCAATTGCAGTTGTTGCTGCTAAGGGTGGACCAACCAGCTATTAGGCTTAAGGGCCAAACACTTTTTCACACAGGGCCATGTAGTTTTGGATTTTGTTTTCCCTTAATAATAAAAACCTTCATTTAAAAACTGCATGATGTGTTTACTTGTGCTATCTTTGACTAATATTTAAATGTGTTTGATTATCTGAAACATTAAAGTGTGACAAACATGCAAAAAAATAAGAAATCAGGAAGGGGGCCAACACTTTTTCACACCACTGTGTATATATATATATATATATATATATATATATATATATATATATATATATATATATATATATAAAATATTTAAAATCTTAAGCAAATGTTGAAATGTTGCTATCTTTTCTACAGGACACAGACCTCGTTCTCCTCGGCAAAACATTGTGGGCGGTGCGCCGCCTGGCCCCTCCTCCTCCTCATCTTCTCCACAAGCTGGCACAGTGCCGGTCGAATCAATGGCCACACCCACTTCAGGAACATCACCAATTTCAGCGAGTCCTGCACCTAACATGGCTGCAATACCAGTAACTGAAGGTTTGGATCTGTTTAGAGCATGCATGTTGGGTTTGTTTAAGTGAGTGTGCATTCCAGCCTTATATGTTAAAATGGTTCTTGTCTCTTTTTCTTTGGGAATGTAGCAAAAGAAATTAGGCACAATTCTCCTTCGGCCAATAAGGAGAACGTGAAGCCTGTGGAATCTTCCTCAAGCAGTAGGCCAGTTAATAAAGGTGTGTGATGTATATATTTTTTGTTGTAATTTTAAACCATCAAGATTCTCATAGAACTCTCCGATACTCACTTTGCTTTAGAATTTTTTCCACTACCAATGGGTTCCTGGAAAACAGCTGAAAAAACTGTTGAATTTGAATTCAGGGAAATGCACAGTGATCCAAATATGATAAGTTATTGCTAATTGAGACAAAAAACTGAACACAGAAATGGAAGTAAAAGCCTGATAATCTTAGGAAGGTTGTAAGAATCATGGCAAGTTACTTCATTATCATGTTTAATGCTTTGGTCAGATCAAATCTGGTCAGATTTAAATGAACCTTACATAGGGCAGCCTGTGTAAAAATGTGATATTGGCATTTAAAATGATGGCTGAATAAGTAATATGCATTTAAATTATCTTTTTTTTTTTTATTCTTTTTTTTGTAGGATTTCCAAGCATGCCACCTGACCAAAGAAAGCAAATAGACAATTTAAAAAAATTTAGTGTGGATTTTCGGGTAAGTTTTGCTTCTTTATAACCTGTACATTTTGTACTTCATTGGTTAGCTAAAAACTACTCTTCTGTTTGTTTAGCTGCAATCCAGTGCAAATCCAGATCTTGGGGTTGACACCATGATGACAAAGTCTCTACGGGACACTGGAGAGAAACTAAAAGAGTCACAGAGTGATAAGAGTATAACTGAGGCAACAGGAACCAAGGTTTGTTCAGAGTCTTCTGGCAGTGAAGAGGCATCAGCAGCAGTGGGTGTTGGGAGTAAACCTGGCACTCCCTCTCCCTCTCCCTCATCCTCTACTCTCAGCACAGAGCAAAAACGTGTACCTGATGTGACGTCTCAGGGTGTCCAGACTTCCTCACCTGCTGCCATGAAATCAGATGATAAGGAGGAGAAGAAAGACCCTTTACCAGAGTAAGTTGTGGCATCCCCATGTTCAAACACCACCTGCATGACCGCCACCCAAATGAAATAGTTCATTCAAGTCATAATTTGCACAGTTTAGATACTTGAGAAAGTGTCTTTAAATTTTGACATTCTAACTGTTGTGCGTTTGCTTAAAGCAAAACTGTAACGCATCCTATGCTGTTTCTTTCACGTTTTTGTTTTCACTTTGCATATGTTTAAATATGAGATGACTCTGCACTGTCCACAATCCCGATTATGCCACAGGCATCTGTGCCCAGGAATCCAAGAGAGAAAAATTCTGATTGATGGGGAAGAGGAAGCATGACTCCTCTTGCGCACTGAGTGCACGGCCAGTGACACTAATCAGCCATGGGAAACTGTGAGCTCACGTGGAAGTGAGCAGATAGTGCTTTCCTCAGAGTGCGTTATGTCACCACCCTGATGCAGTTCATATAGATGCTGTTAGCTCACTTCATGCGTCTCCCTTTGTCTCGCCCTTCCTGGTTGCCTGGTTGACGTGTAATGGGGCAATTGGGGCAAACAATAGAATTATTATTTTTTTCATGAAATTTGCAGGAGTTGCACTTTAAGTGTTGATCTGCTGATACAGGATAATCAGTGAAGTAGCCATTAATGCTACATCAGGCTAAAAGGATGAAGACTAGTATCGCGTCTGCCCAGTGTATATGAAGTTTCTGTTAGTTGCTATGGTATGTCGGAGATCTCATGAACACACAGATTAACTCGCCATGGGATCATGTAATCTTCGGCAGTTTGGATCTGCCACCCCCTTTATTAATGAGCAAGTTAATGTGTCTTAGTTGTATTCATATCTTTCTAACAATTTATTAATGTCTGTCTACTTTTTTGCCCCATGCAGGAGTGTCAGAAAATCAACTCTCAATCCTAATGCCAAGGAGTTCAACCCCAGACCTTTCTGCACTCCAGTGAGTATATAAGTGATGCAGTGATGAGAGCAATCATATGATTGATTGATTAACATTTTCAAAGTTTCATCTTAAACCACACAAAATGTGCTACAAATTTTGGAATAATAAAATGAAGGAATAAACAAATAATAGCTGAGGTTTCACCTAAGACAAGGTTCTCTATCTCAGCCCAAACCAGCCACTACTCCGACTCTGACGCGACCCCAGGGTCAGCCGAGTCCTTCCATCGTGGTTCAGCAGCCTCCTACCGTTTATAGCCAGCAAATGTGCTTCCCACAGATGTACCCACTGACCCCAGTGAGCCCTGGAGTGCAGGTGAACATTTTCCACAATTCTTTAAAAGCTCAGGAATGCCTTTGTGCTCCATCCCTTTCTTTGGTTTGTGTTCTAATCCTGTTTTCAGACTAATACTCCACACTGTATCTTTGTATTTTTGTTGTCCCAACCTTTGTTGCACTGTGTTAACACTACCATTTGTTTTTTCCCTTTGGCTGCAAGAATTTGTTTGAATTTTTATGTTTTTCCTGTCTCCTGAAACCCACCTTGCCTCTTTATTTTATAGCTGACTGCTAGTTTCATGTACTCTGATTAGACAATGAAGATTTTTGCAGTTTATAAGAATGAAGATCAGTCAGGTTCATAAATATGGGGACAATGACACGGCTATTGTCTACTGCTGTATATAGGAGTTCAAATGTACCACAGAATATGGGTTCAAAGTGCCTTGTTTCTACACCATTCAGTTGATTTGGATGTAAAAACACTAAAAAAAAAAAAACACGGATGTCTTATTTCTGTATATTTCAACTCCAATATACTGCAAGTAGACAGAAATATAATAATTTTCTCAGTTTCCAAATGAATTTTCATATATGCTTTTTTGTGTATATAATGGTAACTTGTCAATGATGATTTAGTTTTTGTTCTGTGTGAAAACTTGTTGCCAGTCATTTAGCTGCTGCTGTGATGTTAAAAGCGAATAAAATCGTAACTGAATTCTCTTTAAATCGTAAGTTTTTAGAGACACTACATTCATCTGTTTTGTTTAAGGTTTCCTGTCATATTGCCCCAAGGAAAGCCTGATGATACAGCAGTAGTTTCAAATGGTTTAGTATCAGACGTACGATGATCAAACTAAAGACTGGTTCTTTTTTTTCTGTTCCTTCTTTCCTCTCTCCATTAGAAAAGCATTATCTGGAAGGTTTGTGCAATTCTAAACTTTCTTCTTTTTTCCCTGTTGATCATATTATGAGATGTTTGCTTGCTTATGTGCCCTTGCAAAATGGTTTGCCCTTTCTTACCATAGTTAATAAGGTTGTATTTTCTTTCCATATTTTGATATGGAACACACAAATAATAAATAAATAAACCAATAATTTGTTTTCTTTGCTAATAGGGTTTTCATAATTTACAAATGGGCACCTTGTTTATTTACTTTTTTAGATATAAATGAGACATTTTGCTGACATTTTGTGTTCAGTATTCATGAGATATGTACAGCTGATGGGTTGTGCACTTGCTCTGCCTCCACAACAGGAAAAAACAAAATACATACATACATACATACATACATACATACATATATACATACATACATACATATACAGTCCTGGCCCAGAATATCGGCACCCTTGCAATTCTGTCAGAAAATGCAACACTTCTCGCAGAAAATTGTTGCAAATGTTTTGGTACTCACATGTTTATTGTTTTTGTTTGCATTGGAACAGCACAAAAAAACAGAGAAGAAAAGTCAAATCTGATACAAGTTCACACAGCACTCAAAAATGGACTACATTAAATTATTGGCACCTTGTCAAAATTGTAAGAAATAATTGCTTTTCAAGCATGTGATGCTCCTGTAATTTGTATTTAGACACACCTGTTGCAAGTAACAGGTGTGGGCAATATAGTAATCAACCAGTTAAAATGGAGAAAAGTTGACTCAACCTTTGTGTTGTATGTCATACTGAGCATGGAGAAAAAATTGTGGAAAAACATGGACAATCTCAAGGCTACAAGTCCATCTCCAGAGATCTTAATGTTCCTGTGTCCACTGAGCGCAATATCAAGAGGTTTACAGCCCATGGCAATGTAGCTAACCTCCCTGGATGTGGATGGAAGAGCTTAATTGATGAAAAATTACAACGAAGGATGGTTCGAATGGGGGATAAGGAACACTGATTAACTTCCAAACAAATTCAAGCTCCTCTGCAGACACAGGGTACAACAGTGTCAGCTCACACTGTCCGTTGTCATCTGAAAGAAAAGGGACGCTATGGTAGGAGACCCAGGAGGACACCACTGCTGACACAAAGGCATAAACAAGCAAGACTGGAGTTTGCCAAAACTTATGTGACAAAACCACAATCCTTCTGGGAGAATGTACTGTGGACAGATGAGTAGATCTCTTTGGTGAAGGACATCATGGCACTGTTTACAGAAAAGAAATGAGGCCTTCAAAGAAAAGAACACAGTCCCTTCAGTCAAACATGGTTTAAATATGTTTTGGGGTTGCTTTGCTGCTTCTGGCACTGGATTCCTTGACTGTGAATCATGAAATCTGATGATTACCAAAGAATTTTGGGGCACAACGTAGTGGCCAGTGTCAGAAAGCTGCGTCTCCACCAGAGGTCATGGGTCTTCCAGCAGGACAATGACCTGAAACACACTTCAAAAAGCACTCAGAAATGGTTACAAACAAAGTGCTGGAGAGTTCTGAAATGGCCAGCAATGGGTCCAGATCTGAATCCCAGAGACACCTGTGGAGATATCTCAAAACAGCAGTTGGGAGAAGGCATCCTTCAAATCTGAATGACCTGGAGCAGTTTGCAAAAGAAGAGTGGTCCAAAATTCCAGTAGAGGTGTAAGATACTCATTCATGGTTACAGGAAGCGATTGATTTCAGTTATTTTTGCCAAAGCGGGTGCTACCAAATATTAAGTTAAGGGTGCCAATAATTTTGTCCAGTGCATTTTTTTGAGTTCTGTGTGGAGTTGTATCAGATTTGACTTTTCTTCTGTTTTTTTTTGTGTTGTTCCACTGCAAACAAAAACAATAAACATGTGAGTACCAAAACATTTGCAACTGCAACAATTTTCTGAGAGAAGTGTTGCATTTTCTGACAGAATTGCAAGGGCTCCAATATTTTTGACGTGTATGTGTGTATATATAAAAATATCCTTTAGGATGGTTTGAAACTGACCAAACCCAATTTTTCTAAGCTACCCCAACATGGTAGATGTTCTCATCAGTAAGATTGCAGTGTAAAAGTTAGCTAGCATAGAACAAACATTGACTATAAATAAATGGCATGACATTTGAGGTAATATAAAGGGAGAATGACATAATAAAATGACAGGTATAAAGATGGTCACAAGTGCTGTCATGTGGGTTGTGAGTTGAGGTGCTTTTTTTTCCATTATACTTTTCTGAAACTCACCCCAGGCCACTCTGTGAGGTCTGTCACAGTAAAGCTGAAAATCAGACAGCCTAAAACAGGACCTGTAGAGACCACTGGTCTATTGAAAGATTGTTGGTTGAGGGTTGAGGGATGAACACGTTTTTTTTTTTTTGTTTAACTTTTGTTTCTCCTCCCTCAGACTCCTACCTTGTACCACCTTCCGGTTCCTCATGTGACTGTAAGCCAGTCCAAGCCGTTCAGACAAGGTAAAGGTGAGAGTGCATTTTTTCAGAGGTGTGTGTGTGAGCTAGACCATTTGATGGATATATTGGTGTGCTGTGTTCCTTTTGTAAAGATGCACAGACTGAATTGACTGTTTTATTAATCACATTAAATCATTGATTGTCACAAATATGGAACATATCTGTAAAAAATAAATTGCATGTATATTTTATACATAAGAAACAAATTAATAATTTTCCTTGTAATAATCTCTTCAAGTACCCAGTATCCCACAGCAAAGACCTGAGCAGCATCACCCAGCAGGCACGTCACCCATGATGCACCCTGCCACAGCTGCAGGTCCCCCAATCGTGGCCCAGAGCTCAGTTTACTCCACTCAGTATTTCACCTGCAACCCCCCGCAGTTCAGCAGCCAGCCGCTTCTGCAGCAGATGCCCCACTACCAGTCCCAGGTATGTATGTGGATCAGTACAAGTTTAAACACACACGCACAGTAACCATTTCTGTGAATACCTGCATGTCCAAATACATTAATCTGAAATTAACTTTATATTAGTATTGTATTATATTGGTACTTGATTCGAATCTTCTATGAGCCAGGAAGTTAATAATTCACAGTGTAAAACAAAAGTGTTAAACTGGTGTTTCTCTTTCCAGGCCCAGCATGTGTTCAGTCCTGTTATGCAGGGAGGTGCAAGAATGATCACCACCAGTCATGGCCAGCCCAATCTGGCCTCCTCTTCCACAAACCAGTATGGTGAGCAGACCCACCCAATGTATGGTAAGAACCCCACCTCTTCCCTGCATTGCATCTTTTTCCCCCCTTTGCCCCATCTGTTATTTTCTGATATCTAGACTTTCCCTGGGTTGTTTTCTGTTACATATTGTACCCCTTATGCATCAGTTGTGCACATGCCTACTTTCCGATCTGGTGGATTTTTCAGCCACAGTAACTGCTCCATTTCTTTTGCTTATTCTTTTAATCTCAGCCCACATCCCCCAGCAGTATCCACATCCTGGTGCCACCCTCCACCCACATCCCCCTCAACCCCCACAGTCCTCGGCCACGCCCACAGCTCAGGCCCAGCAGAGTGGGCAGCATGCCGGCACAAGCCACGCTGCTGCCAGCCCCGTCCAGCACCCACAGCACCAGGCGTCTCTCCACCTGGCCAGTGCAGCTCCCCCACAGCAACAGATGTACTCTTTGACGCCAACCCCACCCTCCATGACTCCTGGTCCAGCTCCTCAGTCCCCGCAGGCCGTGTACATCCATCCTCAGCAGGTTCAGCACTCGTACAATCCCAACCACATGGCTCACATGCAGCAGGTCAGTTCTTCTGATTTTGCTTGGTTGTTATTTTGTTTTACCAAGTATTATAATCTGTCTTAACAACATCCTGATGAGAAAAGCTATAAAAAGTCTTCTCTACATACCCCATTTATAACCCATTTTACTCATGGAAAGTCATTACTGAAAGATTTAAAGGATTTAGAGGCTTAACAGTAGGAACTGAGTCACTTTAATTATCATCATCATCCACATCAGTGTCTCTCATCTGAGGTCATAAAAATGAATAGCATTTAAACATAGTCATCTCTTCATATTACTGATTTCTCTTCCTTCTTGTGAGGAACTAATTGCTTAAGTCTGTCAACTTAAATGAATAATAGGACCTAATAAATTAAAAGGGAAATTTAAGTATTTTAAAACTTTTCAGAGACCCTCCATTACATCACCAAGACAGATATAGTGAGCAGTCATTTTAACAGCCAGAATCTGATTACTGAATTGATTTGGCGGCCGTTGGATTCAGCTAAGCAGCAAGTTGACCTGCTTCTAGATGTCTTGACAGAATGATTGTATTATACTGCTGTGTTTGTGGCTACTTACACAGTGTGGCCAGACAGGCAAAGTTAGGAAGTAAATTGAAAAATTTCTGTGTAGTTTTCCTGAAGCATTTTACATAAAACTCGATTTGGTTCACCAGATCAGTTTTCCCTGACCTTCAAACAAAGAGCAATTTAATAACCATTTATAAGAGCATTTAACACGAGAAGTGAGTTGCTTTTGAAGGATTGTTTATAAAAAATTGATATAACCCTCTTTCTTTGTCACTCCATTAACATTGCAGGCACACATGCAGTCGGGGATGGTGCCTCCACATCATGGCACTCCGTCTCACCCCGTCATGCTGATGGCTACACAAGCACCTGCAGGCCCACAGCCACCTTTACCCCAGAGCACACTCAACCCAATCCCTGTCTCCTCAACCACACATTTCTCCTACATGGCACATCCTTCAGGTATGCAGTCAACTTTCTCAGGACTAAACACTGTAAACATTACCATAAAAAAAAAGAAATGCATTGTGCACATGGCTGATGAGTTCCTGATGAGTGTTGGAGATGATGTGCAGTTATACTTTTGTGAAATGTAAATTGCAGATACAAATTAGCATCCCAGTTTTCCAGAGCAGACATGGTGTGTCTGAAAATGGGTTTTTGGGGAAGTGGTAGCTCAGTGGTTAAGATGTTGGACTACTAATCAGAAGGTTGTTAGTTTAAATCCTGGGACCATCAAAAGCTGCCACTGCTGGGCCCTTGAGTGACCCTTAACCCTCAACTGCTCAGGTGTATGTCACTCTGTATAGGTAAAAATATATAAACTGTGCAATTTAAACATTTTTAAAAATAGCTTCTCTCCCCCTTCTTCTCAGTACAACCTCACCATCAGCAGCAACTTTAGAGGATGAAGATCGGGTATTTTCAGCTGACTCCAGTGACGTGCTCTTCTCAACCCCTGTGAGCTACTGGCAAGACCGATCCTTCAGCTGCTCCTTCTCTACTTGCCCAGTGAAATGGCCACTAAACCATTGATCATGCTGCACTGCACTTCTGCTAAACTATCAGAAATTAATGCTAATGAGCAAAGTTGCAGTGCACAGATGTTTTTTTAACACAGGTTTTAACATGAGGGGGACTGTTTTAGATGCCATGAGTGAAAAACTGAATGTCAAGAAACTGGAACTTGCATTTTGTTTGCACCTGCTAAGTAACAAATTCTTCCAGTGAATTGACAGTATTAACATTACTGTTAAATGCTGCTGCTATTGCCGTGTTCAGGAACTTGGGGTAAAGAAAAACGTACAAAGCAAAAATGACTCTAATCAAATTAAACAAAACAAAACTTCCAGTGATTAAAATGTTTGGCAAAAATGATTAATTATTTATTAATCAAACTGAACAGGCCCCAGTTACATCTGACTGTCATAAAACTGCTAAGTTAAAGAAAAAACATTTTACTTTGTAGATAATATAAATGAATAAAAAAAAAAAAAGAATAAAAACATTAAAAAAGTTGTAAAAACTGTTAATGGCTTGTGTTTGATCATTGATGCATGGAATGTTTTTGTTTTCATTTGGGTTTAATACAGATGGGAACATGTCTATTTAAAAAAGCTAATGTCCAGTAGACAGAAAAACATGGCATGGCATGAGGTTGCGCCACCATGAGCCCTAAAAACAGCTTCAATGTGCCTCGGTGTAGATGGCGTCTGATTCAAGCCGCCGAACAGTAAAGGTATCAACAACCTCTTATTAAAGCTATTCTCTTAGGATGGTGAGGAAGAACACCTTTTAATACATCTACAATCACCCACAGGTTTTCATTAGGGCTGAGATGTGACTGAAAATCATGTAAATGATCGTCTATGGACCGTAAGTTCTCTTAAACTGTTTAATATTTACTGAAAGAGTCACCAGTGTCAGCAGTCTGTTTTCCTACACACAACGGGATTTTCTGGTTTCTGTTAAACTGGAAATTATTCCAATTAATTACTGCAGTTAATTAGTACTATCACCACAATAATTTGCTATGATATTTCCCCCCAAAATGATCTGCAGTGCTGTATATAAGAAAGCTGTGCCTGCTAAATGCTTTTTATCTCACCAGGCTTGGAACAGAGACAGTAGTAACTCGACATGACCCGAGCATGTATTAACATTCCCCCAATTAATTTTTTTTTTCGTTAGAGGTTCGTGTCTGAGTGTTAAGAATCATGTTCATGTGGACATGAACAGAAATTAATCGCTGCCTTTTTTGGCAATGAAGCATCCTTCCTCATTCAAGATATTCAGCTTTTTTTCAAATGGTCACAAACACAATCTTACACAGAACACCGTGCCGTGAAAGGCTTCAGAATGCTTTCACTGCATGTTGTATTGGGTATGATTGTGTATGAGAGGGTGTTTTATTGCCAAAAAATGGCAGCAATTAATCTCCACAAATTCTTAACACTCAGTAACATGAGCCTCTAGAATACAGTAAAGTGTGTGAATATTCACACTTGGTTCATTGTTCCTGTTTACTCCGTATTCAGTATATAACACTCTTACACTGAAATATCTCTTCCACTGCGAGATACACAATTCTGTAATTTTCTTTGCAGTATGTTTGGGAACTCTTGACAAACTATAACTAATCTAACTATAAAGAAAATCAGAGACTGGGTTAAATAATGAAAATTATTTTTATTGCACACAATTGTAAAAATGTGAGGAACGGTGATGTATAAAAAATTGTAAGTGCTGTAATAAATATTTTACTTTGTGGTGAAAAGAGTGGACTTTATCAAAAGTTTGTACAAAACAGTAAAAAGGCATTAAACCTCCAGACATGGTTAACCACCTGAGATGAACTGAAGGTACGTTACAGATTCAAACCCTTCACGTATACCACAGATTTCAGACACATTATTTTATTTGATCAAAAATGTTAAAATTATTTGTAAAAAAAAACAAAAACAAACAAACCTAACAGCCAAACAAAAAAAGAAGGAATGATTACTCTTTTTGGCTCGGAGGTAATAAACCTAAAAGAAATGCAGAATATTTGCACCTTTAGATTTACCCTCCTCATGTAGTCACAGAGCGTGTCTCAACACAGCATGAGTGCTGCAGGATGACCGCTGGGAATCTCCTTCACGCAGTGACTTGGCTCCAGTAGAAACCAGAGAGAAGGTTTTGGCTTCAGTGCACTTGGCTCAGCATGTCAGGGTGGTCTTTCTCGGGAACGGTGAGGTCCTGCCTAATGGGGCTTAAGGAGTGATCTCTCTCCCTCTGCGGCCGCCATCTTTCTGTGTCTGACTGCAAGCATTTACACCAAAACATTTTAAACAGCTTACACTTTTATTCATTTCACATCATTCCCCTTTCTGTGTGCTCCTTTAAGCTGACAAGTAACACACAATACATAGTTTTTCTTTTTCACTATCAGGAAACACTCAAAGACTGCAGTTTTCACTTACATACATATATTTGGGGAGGATGTTGGAGTCACTGAGGTAAGGGAAATCCTGGCCTGACTTGGTCAGTAGCTGGTCCAGCTTGTCTACTCGTCTGCGCAGTCCCTGGATGCTCCCCTCCGTCTGCTGCCTGCGCAGACTCAGTGCCTCCTGCTGAGAGAACATGCACCTGCGCAGCTGCGCCTACAGTAGAGGAGAGTGGAAAAAACAAACCTACAATGCCTCTAGAATACAACAAGAGTATGGGCTGAAAAAGAGTGAAAAAACCCATCTTAAAATAACCATATAATAAAATAGTGATATTAAATTAATTGTACTGATATTTTTCACACTCATGGCTAAATGATACTCGCACTGTACCTTCAGGTTATCTTCATGCTGCCTCAGCTTTTCTCTCAGCACTTCTCCTCGCCACTGCTTGTCCTGCAGACAGGAATAATCACAATCGTCACCATTTAATGCTCTCATTAGCGTTAGTTAATTAAGTGTTCTCTGAAAATCTCAGCCCATACTCTGCTGCTATAGGCCGCTTTCTCCGTGTTCAGTGCTGTGGATGCGTGGTTCTCCTCGGCATCGTCCATGTCTGAAGTGGTCATGGGCTGCAGCTCCAGCTCTTTCAAACCACTGTCCAGCTCTGCTTGCACTTCAGCTCTCAGTGAGTGCACAGTATCTTTAATGTCTTTAATGTGACTGTCCCCATCTCCCTGACTCCAGAGCTGAGGACACAAATCAAAATTCTGCCATAAGTAGTGCTCCTCCTCCGCTGAATTCATCTGACTCATGTCAGTGGTGCAAACCATGAATAAGCAGCAGAAACAGCTATTTCTATTAATGTGAGCAGAAAATGTCACCTTAAATACTTCAGAATTCACTCTGCTGCTTTCGTCAACACTCACATCAATAAATTCAAGTGAACCGGCTCCTGGGAGTGATTCATATCCAAGCATAAGGTGGTATACTTTGGTTCATGAGCAGTTCCTTTCTACATTCTCTCCTCAACTTTTTTAAAAATTCACAAATTCGCATCTGCTCTGTTTTTGAGGCTTATCAATAGTTTACATCATGCGGTTTACAAGTCTAGTGCTTCCTATTACAGATCTGAAATATTCTCAAAATATACTTTACCTAGGAAAGAAGCTTTTGAAGTAAAACAATCACTCAATCTGACTTTGTTGTGACCTTGATTCTGCTTGGATCAGCTGCAAATGTTAATTAGTTTATCTGCTGGTTACGCTGATTATTCCACATACATCTAACTTTCAACCACTTGAGATTCTTGAGATATTGAGGTAATGAGCAGAGTTTGTATGTGCAGGTGACCACAGTCAGGGTTAAGCAGGAGTAAAAAGGCATGGGATTAAAAGAGCAGTCCTATACACAGCTTTGGGGATTCTTATGATGTTTCAAACGATCTTGTAGCAAGAATTTAAGGAAACAGCTCTCACCTCAGCCTGCTGTAGTTTATCTGCACGCTCCCTCTCGGTGGCAAGACTCCCTTGAAGAATCTGGATGTCAGAGCGGCAGGTTTGAAGTTCCTCTCTAGCTTCTCTTTGCTCCTCTGCACTGGCACATAGCCTGGCCTCACTCTCAACCAGTTCTTGTTCTACAAACACATACATCCCTGTTTTTTTCTCCACTAGATTCAGTACTTCAGTATGAAGGCAGAAACCTCTAACTGGAAACTTACCCAGCTGTGCCACTCTGTCCTGCAGTAAAGCACACTGCTGCTGATCTGCCAGCAGGAAGCGCCTCTGCTCTTCTAGCGTTTCCACAGCAACCGTGACCAGCTCCATCTTCTCCACTCGCTTCGACAGAGCTTCCTCTAGAGCCTGCAGCTGAGCCTGCAACTTCTGCTGCTGCTGTCTCTGTAGCTCCTCCAGCTCTAAACTCTGCTGCTGTTGGATCATCAGGCGCTAAATACAAAAACAGTTTAGAGGAAAAGGTGACTGCACCTCAGTATTATTCTATGAAAAGGCTTTGAAACATACATCATAGAATATTAGTCATGTATGTTTGTAACTGTGTTTCTGTTTCACCTCCTCCCAATCTGAGGAAGTTAGAATGACCTGGATAATCAATTCCAACACTCCTTAGGAATGAAAGTGCATGGTGATGCCAAGGTGACAGCAACACACTTCCTTCAAGTCAATAATTCCCCTGGCCAATTCCCATTATGAGAAACATTTTCTGGTACATTGGCATGTCACACTAAGGGCTTTTTACAGGCAGTAGTAATGATGTCCAGCAGTAATGATGTCCAGCACCCAATGGGCCAGTCTGTGTGTAGACAAGGGAGTCCCTTATGCCTTTCCTCTGTGACAGATGAACAGTTGAGTGGAGGCTCACATATCTGTTGTCCAGTGTAAATTAAACAGCAGTGATACAGATCCGCCAAATATAACAAAGATATAACAAATATAAAAATATAACACTCTGCTTGCCTTAATGGAATGCTACAAGATCAATTTGTTTGATTTCTAAAACTAGGTGAAAGGACCTGGGGCATAAAATCCCAGATTCAACCATTATGTAAGGTCAGCTTATAGACAGAACATTCAGTTCTCTCATGCTTTTTTGCTAAAGTGCTTGCGAATGAAAAGATACGTGGGCATTTTCCACTGCCTAGGAGTTCATAAAAACAAATCAGTTGTGCAGTGCAAAAGATCCAGTCAAAATGAATACCATTTGAGGACCAACATTTACTTAAGGGCATACAAATCCTAAGTTTTGGGCAACTCATGTTTAGAGCATTTCCTGGACTGCCGGTTGTAGGCTTGTCAGTTTGTGATTAATTGTAAGAAACTAAATCTTTTGGCACAGGTGACCTGGTTGGAATGAAAAATCCCTCTCTGCAAGATCGAAAACCAAAAGTGTTGGAAAACCTTTCCCAGATCTCAGACACAGAGATCTGCAGACACCACTCTCTACAGCACACAATGAGGCTAATCACAGATCACACCTGCTGTCAAAGATCTCGTTATCCTCAACAGGAGCACACAAAGCCAAAATGGATTGCCAAGCATAAAAATGTTTGACATACACGGTGACAGCATGGATAGGATTCTACAGCTTTGCTGTTGTTTTTTTTAGCTATGAGGAAGGTGGAGAAACATCAGTCATTTGTCTGTAAGTTGTAGACCATGAGCCTATTAGTTACGTGTGCTAAGCTTCTGAATTGTTGATTTACTCAAGCCAAGCATTCACATAGGAAGTGACTCAGATCGATTTCTGGGCTTCTTTTTCTAATTAGCTAGACAAAGGCATTTACAACTAGAAAGCTGTTTCGGCTGTGCCATGTGGGCCAGATTTAACTGAGTTAAAGTACAAATCTGCCAAGTGAACAAGTTTTGTTGACATCAGTATATGAGGCAAGAAGAAGAAAGGGATGGATTGTTGAATAACAGTGGTGGCTATAGCAAATACTGTGCCGTTGTTCTCAGCATGAATTGTAGGTATAGAGGTGACTCTCAGGCAGTTTGAAGGAGTGAAGCAGAACTACTTTTATTCAGAACACAGGATTGTAAACTTTGAAACGCTTGATTATTTTTTGCCTTTGAATATAAACAAATAAATTCTAAATAAACATAAAAATTTGAATAGTGTTTAAAAAGTGAAAATAGGTGAAATTAACTTAAATTAGGCTGTTAGTCATTCACATGACAAGATTAATTAGTATCCTACACGTGCCTGTGTCATGCATTCATTTAAAGAATAATTGTATACCCCAAACATATTTGCAGCCTAAAGTATAATCAGCAGTTATTTGATCAAACAGCACAAAATGTTACTTTACCTCCTCCTGTCGCTCAAACTGCATCTCCTTCTTTTCCACAGATGCCTCAATCTCCTTCAGCTGCTGCTCCAATTTGTCTATTCTCTGTTGTCTCCTCTGGATTTTGTCCTGCATCACAGCCTTCTGGTGCTGCTGCTGCTGCACAAATTCACCCTGCTCTCGCTGAGCATCTTCTACCTCCTGTACACAGAAATGCAACATGGATGATAGCTGTTATTACTTTTGAGATGCTTTCCTCTTCCCTAAGTCTCAAAACTCACTCATACTGGAAACTAACAGCAGTTGCTGGGGAAAAAAATAGATTATTATTTAGAATTCTATCATTTCTATGAGGGATAGAGCAACTTTTCCTGAAGGTAGAAACTGTGTCTAAATTACCAACACAGTCAATCAGGTTCCACCAAATCACCAATAGACAAAATAAACCTCAAGAAAAATAAATACTTTACATTTACAGTTACATTTAAAGTATTGGCATTTATCACATTTGAGTGTATATTTGTTACACACTAGATTTCCATACACAAGTTTTATAACAGATTTGACTACACTTTGAAATGAATGTCCAGAGTAATCAGGGCAGTAATCAGGTTGAAAGATGGTCTAACACTCCTTAATAGTTTAAACTCAGATTAGAGACACAGGTAGATTTTATACACACCTTTTTAATTTTCTCTAGGTGAACTGTTGAGTGTGCAATATCTTCCTTTAGTTTATTCAGATCCTTAGATTTTTCTGTAGGGAGCAACCAATTAGCCACAGATCACATAAACATACAAGTATCTCAATTCTCAATTAAAACCTGTATAGTACAGTATAGTATAGTACAGTACAGTATAGTATAGTGTATAGTAGGTGGGGTTATATAACATGAATTTTTGACCCATTCCACCCACATCAGTGAAGCACATTCATATACGACTACTAAAGTTATCAACAGAGCTCAAACAAATGTATTATCCATTACCATTAATTATGCTTACACTGGCACAAAAATATCTCATTTCAGACTCATATGAATGTCTTAATATGGCTTAAACCTTCTAGTTGTTTCTGGGTTGTGGCAGCATCTCTGTTGACCTCTTCTCGGATACTTTGGGCATGTCTGTGCTCCAGCTTCAGCTTAGCCAGTTCTGTCTGCATTTTCAGCAATTCTGCCTCTGCTTTTCTCACCCCCTCCTCTGCTGTTTCCTGACATCTGCAACAGCACATAACCGCATTTAAAGCCACTTTAATATAGTAAACACTGCTGTTTATCATAATCATAGACCTGCTAGTGTAAATGCTGCAGTATTACTAAAAATACACAGAACAGGTACCTCTGAGCATGTGAGCGGCGGGCCTCCAGGCTGGTGCATTGCTCCAGCAGGCTGCTCCTCTCTATGGTGGCGGCATTCGTCTGCTCTTTCAGTGTGAGGATCTCCTGTTCCTGTAGCCTCCTATGTCTCTCCCGCTCAGCCTGTTGCTCCTGCACCTCCTTCTCCACCTCCTGCAGTTCCAGACACACCTGCAAGGCACAACATACCAATTCCACCTTTACTCGTTCAAAACAGAAAAACTTGCCCTAAAACAAAAAATAATGTAATACATGTTTGTATTTTTTTTTTTTTTAATGGAAAAATAATACTATTTTATAGCATAAAAAGAGAAATGGTTGTTTTTCCGTATGCTGAACAATAGCAGGAAACCAGGAATAGCAGGAATAAGAAATTCTGGCTTTAAATGACTTAGGGCTCACCTGTAGCAAAGTCTCCTGGCCCTTCTCCAGCTGGTCCAGTTTCTGGTTGTGCTGAACCTTCACTCTCTCTAGCTCCACACTCTCCAATTGGATCATGTCCAGGACCTGCTTCAGCTCTATACACAGAGAGGGAACACAAGAACCTGAAAATAGATTCCTAACAGCCAACTGTTCTGTGAGAACTCAGATCCACATAACATTAGAGCTGAATTTCACTGGCTAAATAGTATATATGATTTTTTTTTTTGCATTTAAAAAATCCACATTAAAATGCCAGAGATCCCTTACACTACATTTGGTTGCCTAATAAAGACCTGAATCAATTAATGTAGAAAAGGTTCTCTGTAAGTAAATACCTAGCACTTGTGGCATACTTTATTCTGAATATTAAAACTAAACAGTAATCAAAAATGATAATAACAATAACAGTCACTTATTAGAGTCACTCTTTTCCCAGTTTAAAATGCATTAGATATATGCTAGTCTTTAATGTAATGCAAATTTGATAGCCAGAGTAGAACATACATTATATAACCAAAATTATGTAGTTAGCTGGACATCACACTCATATAGTATAGTTGTACAGTGGTGCAAAAAAGTATTTAGTCAGCCACCAATTGTGCAAGTTCTCCCACTTAAAAATATGAGAGAGGCCTGTAATTTTCATTATAGGTACACTTCAACTATGAGACAGAATGAGAAAAAAAAATCCAGAAAATCACATTGTCTGATTTTTATAGAATTTATTTGCAAATTATGGTGGAAAGTAAGTATTTGGTCACCTACAAAAAAGCAAGATTTCTGGCTCTCACAGACCTGTAACTTCTTCTTTAAGAGGCTCCTCTGTCCTCCACTCGTTACCTGTATTAATGGCACCTGTTTGAACTCGTTATCAGTATAAAAGACACCTGTCCACAACCTCAGACAGTCAGACGCCAAACTCCACTATGGTCAAGACCAAAGAGCTGTCAAAGGACACCAGAAACAATATTGTAGACCTGCACCAGGCTGGGAAGACTGAATCTGCAATAGGTAAGCAGCTTGGTGTGAAGAAATCAACTGTGGGAGCAATTATTAGAAAATGGAAGACATACAAGACCACTGATAATCTCCCTCGATCTGGGGCTCCACGCAAGTTCTCACTCCGTGGGGTCAAAATGATCACAAGAACAGTGAGCAAAAATCCCAGAACCACACGGGGGGACCTAGTGAATGACCTGCAGAGAGCTGGGACCAAAGTAAAAAAGGCTACCATCAGTAACACACTACGCCGCCAGGGACTCAAATCCTGCAGTGCCAGACGTGTCCCCCTGCTTAAGCCAGTACATGTCCGGGCCCGTCTGAAGTTTGCTATAGAGCATTTGGATGATCCAGAAGAGGATTGGGAGAATGTCATATGGTCAGATGAAACCAAAATAGAACTTTTTGGTAAAAACTCAACTTGTCGTGTTTGGAGGAGAAAGAATGCTGAGTTGCATCCAAAGAACACCATACCTACTGTGAAGCATGGGGGTGGAAACATCATGCTTTGGGGCTGTTTTTCTGCAAAGGGACCAGGACGACTGATCCGTGTAAAGGAAAGAATGAATGGGGCCATGTATCGTGAGATTTTGAGTAAAAACCTCCTTCCATCAGCAAGGGCATTGAAGATGAAACGTGGCTGGGTCTTTCAGCATGACAATGATCCCAAACACACCGCCCAGGCAACGAAGGAGTGGCTTCGTAAGAAGCATTTCAAGGTCCTGGAGTGGCCTAGCCAGTCTCCAGATCTCAACCTCATAGAAAATCTTTGGAGGGAGTTGAAAATCCATGTTGCCCAGCGACAGCCCCAAAACATCACTGCTCTAGAGGAGATCTGCATGGAGGAATGGGCCAAACTACCAGCAACAGTGTGTAAAAACCTTGTGGAGACTTACAGAAAACGTTTGACCTCTGTCATTGCCAACAAAGGGTATATAACAAAGTATTGAGATGAACTTTTGTTATTGACCAAATACTTATTTTCCACCATAACTTGCAAATAAATTCTTTAAAAATCAGACAATGTGATTTTCTGGATTTTTTTTTTCTCATTCTGTCTCTCATAGTTGATGTGTACCTATGATGAAAATTACACGCCTCACTCATCTTTTTAAGTGGGAGAACTTGCACAATTGGTGGCTGACTAAATACTTTTTTGCCCCACTGTATAGTTGAACCAAAATAAGGTTTATAAAAATTCTGCATCCTATTGTATTATGTTAAAACCTTGAAAACATGGCTATCCTGCAGCATGGTTGCCCACAAACCTAACATAGGTGCCCACTAACTAAATGATTCTAAAATCACTTTCTGTGGCCTGTGCAGTTTTATTAATCCATGTAGCAAAAACTATTCTACAACGAACCAGTTAGCATAGTTACAGCGAGGCGAGTAGTGCAACAGGTTGTGGGTTTCAGACTGAGTCAGTGTGTCAAACCACAGTGAAGTGCAAAAAATGCAAACATACACACCAAATAAAAAATAAAATCACATTTTTTGCTGGTTGTTGCCCCGATGGTAACTATAAATAAAAAACGAACTGCCTGGTCACAGCATCTGCATGTGTCCACATCTAGTGTTTTGTGTTGAACTGCTATTCAGAGAATTTACACTAATCCCTGACTGTGTCTGTTAACATGCAGGAGTAATATGCAGAAGTGCTCAGATTTTACCTGCTTTGTGCTTGTTGATGACTGCACGCTGGCTCTGCACTTTCTCGTGAATTTTCTTCTCTTCCTTTTTATACTGAGCCAGTCTTCGTCTCCTCTCTGAGAGTTGGGAGTCCAGCTCCCCCTTTTGTGCAGCCAGAGACTGCACATCCTCACGCAGCTCCTACACACATGCACATGTCCATTTGATAGCACAGACAATCATTTGGACTATGATGTTTCCACATTCCAATCAATCACATATGCAAATCTAAAGCTACTTGTAGTATATATGCATTTATACGTAATGCATATCTTCATGTACTGACTTAATGAACAGCATTTGTACATTTCAGAGGAAAGAATTTGTTGTTGATGCGTTACTAATGTAGACATGTAAATAATGAAATGCATGGCTACCACAAAACCTTACAGAAAGTAGAACTGGAATTGCTTTGCATTTTGTCAGTGTAATACGTTGTATAAAACTACAGCAGATTTGGGAAGACACTGTTTCACGTCTATCATATTCTAATAAAGATATCTATAAATTCAATTAAACAACTATTTATAAACCTTCATTCTAAAGGAATTCTGAGTAAATGAGCAATATGTTATTTTTATAAGTCATGTGCTGTAGACACAGTAGGTAGAGATGTGTCTAACAGATAACACTTGTACCAATGCTACTTGGTGGCTAGTACAATTGTTAATATTGTGAACCTTAATGTGTTGCTGCAGACGGTGTGCGTCCTCTTCTCCCTGCCTCAGCACCTCCACCAGGCTCTGCCTATGCTTTTCCACATTTGCCCTGACAATGCCCTCCTCTTCCCTCCACTGCTCTAGCTTTCTCCCCAGTAAAGACAGCTGTTCCTTCTGCAGCAGCACCTACAAACACACACACACACACACACAGGTAAGTGAGCTACAAATGAGCAACATATTTATGTCAATAATTATGTAGCCTAATTATTCATCAACAGCTATTTAAATATACAGACAAATAAGTACAATAACACTAATTAAGAGCAACTTTAATAAAAAAGAACAACTGTATTAGCTCCTATTTTGCTAATTTCTGATAATATACATTCCACTATTTAGGCCTTAGATGTGAGTAATGTATCATGACTTCTGTTTTTATCTCCTCTGTGTCAAAACACATCTTGTGCTTGTCTGTCTGACACAAGCACACTCATCAATCACACTGTTCATTAGGGTTTTTGATTGTTTGCTTCACTTTCATAGTTTTCTATGGATTTACCTAGCTTTCCATGAATGCAGAAAACAGACCTAGAAGAAGTATGCTTTTAGTATTAAGTGGTGAGTAAAACTCCCTCCAACACATTTAACATCAATATTTAATCATTTATCATCAATAAAAATGGACTTATTTTTATTGTGCAAGTTAAACTTCTTAAATCACACTGCTTATGACTCGCTTATTGCAGAGAGGAGTTTCATTTTGGTGCCTTCTTACTATAACTGAGCACATATGCTATTCAGTGTTATGCTACAGTGCAGATGTAAAGAAAAAACAACTAAGGCAGCTGATGTGCTGGTCAAATACAATTTGTGCATAATATGTGTTTCTAAGTCGTGCTATAAAGTCTGAAGCCTATTTCAGTTTTTGGGGGGATTTTCCCCATTTTGTGCCTAATTTAGTCACTTGCCAATTCCTACACACCAGCCAGCTATCATATGGCAGCTAACAAACCTGTTCTAACTGGGTTTGAAGCTATGATCTGAGATAAGAAAAATGTAAAAATGTACACAGAAGCCTAAAATTAAGCAATTTGAATTCCAGTTCTACTAATGTGTCTAAAAATGGGCATGATTATGACAGATTTCAATTTTTACACCTTTTTTAAACAGGATCTTTAACATTACCTGGGTGTTTAGATGCTCCAGCTCTTTTCTGCGGGTGTATAGAATATCCTCAGAGTCTCTGCAGCCCATAAAAAGATTAGCCTCCTGGTACTGTGCCTCTCTCAGCTCTTTCTGCATGTCCTCCATTCTTGACAATAGACAGACAACATTGAGGTAAGAAAAACAAAAAAGACAAAGAAAAGCTTTTCAGGACTGCTGTCATATCACAAAAGAAAGACACTTGCTTATTGTTTACTCTCTTCAGATTTCTGTTGACTTCTTGGAACTCTGCATCTCGAGCTTCAATCGCCTTTTCCACCTGTTTTAGTGTGCTCTCCTGATCCTGCTTACATGTTTGCAGATCCTTTATCTCTTCTTGAAGATCCCTGTGACAAAGAGTTGGACATAACTGTCTGAAGCCAAGCAGTATTAATCTAAGCAAGAGATTGTTATCATATTGTTTGAAATACAGTGGGGAAAATTTTTGTAGGTTTCTAGATTTTGTAGGTTTGCCCACTCACTAAGAAAGGAAGGTATAATTGAAGGTATATACTATAATTATGGTAGGTTTATTGTAACAAATAGAGACAGAATATATACTAAAAATCCAGAAATACTAATGTTATATATTAATATAAGATACTAATATAATACTAAACTATAGTTAGATACTAATGTTATAAAGTGAGTTGCATTTCAGTGAGTAAAATAAGTATTTGATCCCTTACCAAACAACAATAATTCAGGCTCCCACAGACTGGTTATATGCTCATATGGTACACAGAGTAGTCATGCCAATTTAAGAAAGTTCTCCTAAATGACAACATGTTATGTGTATAAAAGACACCTGTCTACAGAACCTCTATCTTCCATTCAAACCTCAGCACCACCTTGGGCAAGACCAAAGAGCTGTCAAAGGATGTCAGGGACAAGATTGTAGACCCACACAAAGCTGGAATGGACTACAAGACCATCAGTAATAAGCCATCTAATATGGAGACATCTGCTGGATCGATTACTAGCAAATGGAAGAAATACAAAATAACCACCAATCGCCCTCGGTCTGGAGCTCCATGCAAGATTTCGCCTCATGGGGTAAGGATGAACATGAGAAAAGTGAGGGATCATCTCAGAACTACATGGGAGGAGCTTGTGAATGATCTCAAGGCAGTTGGGACCACAGTCACCAGACAAATCAATGGTACCACAGTACGCCACCATGGATAAAACATACCACCAAGGCAACATTAGAGTGGCTCAAGAAGATGCATATTAAGGTCATTGAGCGGCTCAGCCAGTCTCCAGACTTTAATTCTATAGAAAATTTATAGAAGGAGCTGAAATTTCAAGTTGCCAAGAAACCTTAAGGATTTAGAGAAGATCTGTAAAGAAGAATGGACCGAAATCCCTCGTAAGATGTGTGCAAACCTGGTAACCAACTACAAGAAACGTCTTACCTCTGTGGCTTGACAACAAGGGTTTCTCCACGAAGTACTAAGTCATGTTTTGTTTTGGGGATCAAATACTTATTTTACTCACTGAACTGCAACTCAATTTATAAGATTAGTATCATGTGTTTTTTCTGGATTTTTAGTTGATATTCTGTCTCTGTTACAATAAACCTACCATAACAATTATAGACCCTTAATTTCTTTGTGAGTGGGCAAATCTACAAAATCAGCAAGGGATCAAATACTTATTTTCCCCACTGTAAGTGCTACAGGATTGTTTACATGGTCAGAGTAGTACCGGATTTGTTGTTTGGTGTGTGTGAGCTGTCTGGTGCTATCCTGGGTTTGCTGTTTAATCTCCTCAAGCTCACATTCTGTCTCTTTTAACTTCTTCTTAGCTTCACTGTAACACTGCAGAGTGTCTTTGGTCTATAAAATATACAATTAAATAATCATGTTTAAATTGATGCGAATTATTTTAAGACTTCTCATATTGAAATGTAGTGCTGTGTGCTTGTGGCAGACCTTAATTCTGGTATCCTTCAGATCTGCTTCAGCCTCTGACAGGAGGCGTTCTACCTCTCGTAGCTGAGTCCTGCGTTTGGAGAGAGTTTTCTCCAGACATTCCACCTCGTCCATTACAGTGTCCTCTTCTGCATGACTTATTGAATTCTCCAACAGCCTCCTGTCCGCAGACACAACCAAAACCTAATTATAGCTAATATGTATATATATATATATATATATATATATATATATATATATATATATATATATATATATATATATATATATATATATTATACTGCTCATATATAAATCATATCTAGCTTAACTGATTTCAATCATCAATAAATGATCAGCGTATAGTTCAGACTGTAAACAGGTGTGAGTGTAGTGTGTAGAGTGAGAGCAGGTATGAGTGTAGTGTGCAGAGTGAGAGCAGGTGTGTGTGTAGTGTGTAGACTGACAGCAGGTATGAGTGTAGTGTGTAGAGTGAGAGTAGGTGTGAGTGTAGTGTGTAGAGTGAGAGCAGGTGTGAGTGCAGTGTGTAGAGTGAGAGCAGGTATGAGTGTAGTGTGTAAAGTGAGAACGGGTGTGTGTGTAGCGTGTAGACTGACAGCAGGTATGAGTGTAGTGTGTAGAGTGAGAGCAGGTGTGAGTGTAGTGTGTAGAGTGAGAGCAGGTGTGTGTGTAGTGTGTAGACTGACAGCAGGTATGAGTGTAGTGTGTAGAGTGAGAGTAGGTGTGAGTGTAGTGTGTAGAGTGAGAGCAGGTGTGAGTGCAGTGTGTAGAGTGAGAGCAGGTATGAGTGTAGTGTGTAAAGTGAGAACGGGTGTGTGTGTAGCGTGTAGACTGACAGCAGGTATGAGTGTAGTGTGTAGAGTGAGAGCAGGTGTGAGTGTAGTGTGTAGAGTGAGAGCAGGTGTGAGTGCAGTGTGTAGAGTGAGAGCAGGTATGAGTGTAGTGTGCAAAGTGAGAGCAGGTATGAGTGTAGTGTGTAGAGTGAGAGCAGCCGTGAGTGTAGTGTGTAAAGTGAGAGCAGGTGTGAATGTAGTGTGTGGAGTGAGAGCAGGTGTGAGTGTAGTGTGTAGAGTGACAGCAGGTGTGAGTGTAGTGTGTAGAGTGAGAGCAGGTGTGAGAGCAGGTGTGAGTGTAGTGTGTAAAGTGACAGCAGGTGTGAGTGTAGCGTGTAGAGTGACAGCAGGTGTGAGTGTAGTGTGTAAAGTGAGAGCAGGTGTGAGTGTAGTGTGTAGAGTGACAGCAGGTGTGAGTGTAGTGTGTAGAGTGAGAGCAGGTGTGACAGCAGGTGTGAGTGTAGTGTGTAGAGTGAGAGCAGGTGGGAGTGTAGTGTGTAGAGTGAGAGCAGGTGTGAGTGTAGTGTGTAGAGTGACAGCAGGTGTGAGTGTAGTGTGTAAAGTGAGAGCAGGTGTGAATGTAGTGTGTAGAGTGAGAGCGGCTGTGAGTGTAGTGTGTAAAGTGAGAGCAGGTGTGAGTGTAGCGTGTAGAGTGAGAGCAGGTGTGAGTGTAGTGTGTAAAGTGAGAGCAGGTGTGAGAGCAGGTGTGAGTGTAGCGTGTAGAGTGAGAGCAGGTGGGAGTGTAGTGTGTAAAGTGAGAGCAGGTGTGAGTGTAGCGTGTAGAGTGACAGCAGGTGTGAGTGTAGTGTGTAAAGTGAGAGCAGGTGTGAGTGTAGCGTGTAGAGTGAGAGCAGGTGGGAGTGTAGTGTGTAAAGTGAGAGCAGGTGTGAGTGTAGCGTGTAGAGTGACAGCAGGTGTGAGTGTAGTGTGTAAAGTGAGAGCAGCTGTGAGTGTAGTGTGTAAAGTGAGAGCAGGTGTGAGTGTAGCGTGTAGAGTGAGAGCAGGTGTGAGTGTAGCGTGTGAGCAGGTGTGAGTGTAGTGTGTAGAGTGAGAGCAGGTGTGAGAGCGGGTGTGAGTGTAGTGTGTAAAGTGAAAGCGGGTGTGAGTGTAGTGTGTAGAGAGACAGCAGGTGTGAGTGTAGTGTGTAAAGTGAAAGCGGGTGTGAGTGTAGTGTGTAGAGAGACAGCAGGCGTGTTAGAGTGTGCAGACCGAGAGCAGGTGTGTTAGAGTGTGCAGACCGAGAGCAGGTGTGTTACGGTGTGCAGACCGAGAGCAGGTGTGTTACGGTGTGCAGACCGAGAGCAGGTGTGTTACGGTGTGCAGACCGAGAGCAGGTGTGTTACGGTGTGCAGACCGAGAGCAGGTGTGTTACGGTGTGCAGACCGAGAGCAGGTGTGTTACGGTGTGCAGACCGAGAGCAGGTGTGTTACGGTGTGCAGACCGAGAGCAGGTGTGTTACGGTGTGCAGACCGAAAGCAGGTGTGTTACGGTGTGCAGACCGAGAGCAGGTGTGTTACAGTGTGCAGACCGAGAGCAGGTGTGTTACAGTGTGCAGACTGAGAGCAGGTGTGTTACAGTGTGCAGACTGAGAGCAGGTCAATTTTCACTCACTTGTGGCGCTGAATTCGGCTCACAGCTCTCCGCAGCTCTTTAAGCTCCATCTGCAACTCTGACCTCTGTTCCTCCAGCCTGAGCAGGTCCCTCTTACTTGCCACTCTTTCTGACTGTTCCTCCCTTAACGAACAGTCTGCTACTCTTGAAGAGTGTGTCTGAATAACAAAAAACCTATACATCATCACATCACCAGACTCAAGAACACAGCATATAGCTCAGCAACACATACAAAAATCACTTTCTATAACTATATATAAATATCTTCTTGCACCCTACAGTGAGATTTTTCTTGTGGCTAAATCATAAATATGAAAAGGCAGTTGACTTTATTCATCTTATATCTGTGGTTCAGTAAAGCATCCCAGTCATAAATGTGGCTTTCCTAACTAATATTAAAACCTTCATATATAAGCATACTAGGGCCTCATGGATAGTTCAAGTAGCTGACAAAATTGGTTGTCTCACCATATCCAGATGACCAGGCACATTACAGTGTAGAGTGCCATTAGGTATTAGAGGGATATGTAGACCACTGGGAGGAGGGCCATAAACCAGTCTGACCCCTTCAGGCGGAGGGCCATAAAACACTGCACCAGGCCCCACGGCTAGGCCTGGTACAGGAGGGGCATAAATGACCATGCCTGGGGGAAGAGGAGTGCCATCAGGCGGCACAGTGTAGATGATTGACCCTGGTGGGGGGGTGAAATGAGTTCCATTAACAACTTCCTCATCGCTCTCACCATTGCTGTTTGTGTATGAAGACTCTGTAAGGATGGGACACGAGAGATTTGTTTTCCCTGGAGAGCATATCAGAAGTGGTAAATTTATATACACAGCCAACACTAATCACCTCTTTTCCGATAATTGTGTGGGTCATGTTGGTGGGGTGAATAAACCCAGTATCCTGAGCTGGGAGAAGGTCTTGTCTGTTTGTGCTGCTGGCTTCTGGAATGTTTGCCTCTTTCAGGTGATGAGACATACTGAGAACCCAGGCCAGAGTCCTGTGTAGTCTGAGAACCAAGACTCTGGTGCTGGAAGGATAAATATATAGCTTACAATATAATTAAGAAACTCACATATAGAGAAATTCTAAGTTCATTTACATACTTCAGTCAAGAATATTAATAAAGTATTAAGAATGTATAATGCACCCTTTAAGACACTGATTACTTTCATCTGAATGAAGAACTGGTGTTAACAATGTAGACATTTATCGTGTAGACACAATTGTGCCTGTATATATTTGTGTGTGCATGTGTGTGTGTGTCACCAAAGCAAGCAAAAATAAAATGACCTTATGGTCAAATAGTTATGACAGCAGATATTTTGACAAAGTAGATTCAAAATAGATTTAGAAAGTGTGAAAATGTGAGAGAGGTGTTGTATAAATTAGACAAGGTGCACAATATCGTTCAACCTGTTTTCCACTCAACCACTCATCACCCACATACACCAGAGAATCACTTCACAATAGCTAACAATACAGTTCCTGCAGACAAACCACACATCTCACGCATATTTACAAACACTCAGCTAATACAGTGGGGCAAAAACGTATTTAGTCAGCCACCAATTGTGCAAGTTCTCCCACTTAAAAAGATGAGAGAGGCCTGTAATTTTCATCATAGGTACACTTCAACTATGAGAGACAGAATGAGAAAAAAAAATCCAGAAAATCACATTGTCTGATTTTTAAAGAATTTATTTGCAAGTTATGGTGGAAAATAAGTATTTGGTCAATAACAAAAGTTCATCTCAATACTTTGTTATATACCCTTTGTTGGCAATGACAGAGGTCAAACGTTTTCTGTAAGTCACCACAAGGTTTTTACACACTGTTGCTGGTAGTTTGACCCATTCCTCCATGCAGATCTCCTCTAGAGCAGTGATGTTTTGGGGCTGTCGCTGGGCAACATGGATTTTCAACTCCCTCCAAAGATTTTCTATGGGGTTGAGATCTGGAGACTGGCTAGGCCACTCCAGGGCCTTGAAATGCTTCTTACGAAGCCAGTCCTTCGTTGCCCGGGCGGTGTGTTTGGGATCATTGTCATGCTGAAAGACCCAGCCATGTTTCATCTTCAATGCCCTTGCTCATGGAAGGAGGTTTTTACTCAAAATCTCACGATACATGGCCCCATTCATTCTTTCCTTTACACGGATCAGTCGTCCTGGTCCCTTTGCAGAAAAACAGCCCCAAAGCATGATGTTTCCACCCCCATGCTTCACAGTAGGTATGGTGTTCTTTGGATGCAACTCAGCATTCTTTCTCCTCCAAACACGACAAGTTGAGTTTTTAACAAAAAGTTCTATTTTGGTTTCATCTGACCATATGACATTCTCCCAATCATCTTCTGGATCATCCAAATGCTCTCTAGCAAACTTCAGACGGGCCCGGACATGTACTGGCTTAAGCAGGGGGACACATCTGGCACTGCAGGATTTGAGTCCCTGGTGGCATAGTGTGTTACTGATGGTAGCCTTTGTTACTTTGGTCCCAGCTCTCTGCAGGTCATTCACTAGGTCCCCTCGTGTGGTTCTGGGATTTTTGCTCACTGTTCTTGTGATCATTTTGACCCCACGGGGTGAGAACTTGCGTTGAGCCCCAGATCGAGGGAGATTATCAGTGGTCTTGTATGTCTTCTATTTTCTAATAATTGCTCCCACAGTTGATTTCTTCACACCAAGCTGCTTACCTATTGCAGATTCAGTCTTCCCAGCCTGGTGCAGGTCTACAATTTTGTTTCTGGTGTCCTTTGACAGCTCTTTGGTCTTGGCCATAGTGGAGTTTGGCGTCTGACTGTTTGAGGTTGTGGACAGGTGTCTTTTATACTGATAACGAGTTCAAACAGGTGCCATTAATACAGGTAACGAGTGGAGGACAGAGGAGCCTCTTAAAGAAGAAGTTACAGGTCTGTGAGAGCCAGAAATCTTGCTTTTTTGTGGTTACCAAATACTTACTTTCCACCATAATTTGCAAATAAATTCTTTAAAAATCAGACAATGTGATTTTCTGGATTTTTTCTCATTTTGTCTCTCATAATTGAAGTGTACCTATAATGAAAATTACAGGCCTCTCTCATCTTTTTAAGTGGGAGAACTTGCACAATTGGTGGCTGACTAAATACTTTTTTGCCCCACTGTACATGCAACATTCACACAGTCCAAGTCAATATCAACACACACGCAGTCATATATCAAGTATAATCACAGACTTAGGGTGTAATGAGTGTAGTCTTAAATTCCTGTTATGGTTGGCTTTTTTTAATAGCTATTAAATAATTATTTAATAAAATAATAACAATAATGGACCGAAGGGCTCCAATATGGATGTATTCTGGTAGGGAAAGGAGAAAGAGAGAGCGAGAGAGAGGTTTTAAACTTGATAAAGTAACTCACACTTTGGTATGGTGGAACATAGTACCAGCATCCACTGCTGTGTGTAGTACGTACAAAACTGGACAGGTAATTGCTCTGCTGCAGCAGAGTATCTCTAAGAGCTTCTATTTCCTCAATCAGCTCGTCCAGGTTTCCACTGTTCTCTATACATGCAAGCAATGGAGGCATTAATAAGTAAATTTTTAAATAGACCAAGGATTATTTAGTAAAAAAAAACAACAACATTTATTTAGTAAAACAGTGCTAAATTGATGCTGTTACCTTCTAGTGCCTGAGCCAGCTGATCTCGAAGACGCTTGGTCTGAACCTGTTGCCTTTTTAAAACTCGGCTCAGCCTGGCTAACTCCTGCTGTTGAAAACTGGGGTCTGGGACACTAAGGCTATCTGTGTCTGATAGAGGAACCTAAACAACAATATACAGATTAGGACAGAGATTAATATTCCAGCATTTTTCAGCTAAGCACTTTTTTACCTCATGTCATACCTCACTTTTTTTTATATCATGTGATAAGTCATCATGGTCTTAAAATCATATGATGGATCATTTATTGAAACTTGTGTAATAATTAGTTACCTTACCCTGTCTTGTAGCAGCTTCTGTAGAAACTGTATTTCTGCCTCTGCCTTTGTTAGATCTTGCATGGCTTGAGCAGCCTGCATCCTGGATTCTTCTAGCTCCTCTGCATCCTACAAACAAAAAAGCACCTGACACTAACATTCATCAGAATGACAGTGGCACTTTGTGACCAGAGAAAGTTGGCAAATCTGCAAAATAAAACCTGATATTACCTCTAGGAAATCACTGACTTGAAAACTCAACAATTTCAAGTATATATGCTATACAGTTGAATGGAATTGCCTGATGAAAACATGCTCTCTAAGGTCTGAAAAGAAGGAAGAAAGCTTTAACATTACTGGAAGTGGCAGACTTCTGTGTAGTTTTTCATTTGATTTATTCAATCAAACAAAGAGAAAAGCACCATTAACTAAAAAAAAAAGAGAGAAGTAAAAAGAAATATAACATAAGTTGCAGCAGTTTTACTTACTGCAAAGCTTGGGACCAAGCACATATTTAGGAAGTACCCTCAAATACACACAGCTCTAATCAACCTGACCACAATGCACAAGGCAGGCAAAATTTATGTTGAGAGAAATATATGTATATATATATATTTATGTGGACTGATAGGGGACATAACAATGCATCTCAGAGCCACATCTGTCTTTGGCCTTGTTTACACCTTGTATTATGCATCTAAAGAATTCAGATCACAAATGGTCAGTGTTAAGTATACATTAAACAAAGTTGAAGATGCATAAAAGCAATGAAAGTTGCTTTTGGCTGCTCCCTGTTCGGGGTTGCCACAGCGGACCAACTGGTCCGCACAACAACTTGGCAAATGTTTTACACCAGATGCCCTTCCTGACGCAACCCTCCCATTTTTCCTGGCTTGGGACCGGCACTGTATCCAGTGGCTGGGGTTGGGGCATTGGCTGGAAATCAAACCCAGGCCTTCCGCATGGTAAGCGAGAAACCTACCACTGAGCCACCAATGCATAAAAGAAATGAAATCATTTCTAAATCCAGTTGCACATTTGTACCTCTGCTCTCTCCTGACTGATTCTCTGCACTGTGCTGTGGAGCGAGTGAAGCTTGTCTTTGGCAGCACTCAGCTGCTCGGCAGCCAGCTGATCAGCGATAGTGAAGGATCTCCTAAGCTCTCTTAACTCCAGCTCTAAGGACTGTAGCTGTTCTTGTGTTTGAGTCTCCTCAGCCTTTACCTATGCACAAACACACAGCTACACAACATACTGTACATTTCACATGTAAATAAAATATTCAAACCTTCAAGACTAATTGTCTGACTATGAACATTTTTGTGTGATATATATATATATATATATATATATATACACACACAGTATATACATATATTCTCCTGTCAAATATCAAAAAGACCTTAGATTGCTTTCACACACCTGTTTGTCTTGCTTCCCTAACTCCAAGAATGGACAATTTCTCTCACTCTCTGCTTCTTGAAGACGCTGTAGTGTCAGATACTGCTGCTCCTGTGCCTCCTGCAGCTCCTGCCTCAGCTGGAGGTGCTCAGCCTCCACCTCACATCTCTCTGCTGCCTGTTGGGTTGTGACCAAAATCAGTTGAAGCATCACACTAATTAAAGCCTGGAAGTATCCTCTAAGAAAATCCTGTCATTTTATTCCTTAGACTTGCTGCATTTCCCCGAACAATTTTCCTAAGAAGCTAAAGAGTATTTTAAGAGTTGAGGGTTTTTGAGGGTTTACTATATGAAGTAATTTTACTGGGATAAGAATGTTTAACCTCTTTAAATGCAGTGACTCTTAAATCTTTAAACAAAACTATCACAACCACAACCCCCTCTGGGAAAATGAATGACAAAATAAAGACTGTTTGTTGAATTACTGCAAAAAATTAATATATTGTATATTACATGATATGTAACAATAAATAATAAAAAATATAGATAATAGATACAAAATAAATAAAAATAAGATAGATCACAATTTCAGCATTTATTAAGATGTGTACAAAGCTACAAGATACTATCACTAGTCTTGCTGTGTGAACTAGGTGCACGTGGTCCTTCAGAATGGTTCGGTAGTCCTTGGCAGTGACACACCCATCTAGCACAAGTAGAGGGCCTTGGGAATGTCATAACACTGCAGCACAAACCACCACTGATCCACATCTGTGCTTCACTCTGGGCATGCAACAGTCCAGGTGGTAAGCTTCTTTGGGACTTCTTCACACCATAATGCTCCAGAATGTGGGAAACACACTGAAGATGGACTCCTCAGAGAACAATGCATATTTCATATTGTCTATAGCCAAAGATTTCCCCTGCTGGCACCGTAACTGTGGAAATGTTTGGCATTTGTATGAGTGAAAAAAACTTTAGGCTATATCAGCCCAACCATGATTATTGACCCTGTGGTTCTCCCAACAAATAGTTTTGGTGGAAAAAGTAGAGTTGAGGTATTAATTCCTTTGAAAGAGATGTAAATTCACTTATTACAGCAGCACAGAGAGTTGTACAGTGTGCACCCAACTGCTCTGCACTGCTCCTTACTTCAGCAGAGCTAAAGGAGTCTTCTACTAAAGGAGCCCTTCTGTCTAAACAGTAGGTCATGGAGGGGATGCTGTTTATTGTCAAGAACGGCTGTGGGTTTACTGAGATGTATTAAGATTACAACTTGAGGACAACATGAAGGACCTGAGCTTCCTCATAAATTATGTCTGCTCATTTTTTTCCTGTTGTGAAGTTGTCAACCAGCTCAATGTCTTGATTCATGATGGTAAAGTGCTGTGGTTCTGGTCCTCTTCCTCCTGTAGACCACCACCACCCCATTGGTTACGGCCATATTGAGGAGCAGATGGTTCTTCCTACACCAATCCACAATGCTGTTGACCAGTTCTTGTACTCCTCTTCCTGTACATCCCTGATGCACCTGCAGTCATAAGAAAATTTCTGAAGGTGGATGAGATCTCATCTGTACAGAAAATTTGCGGTGTACAGTGTGAAAGAGGATGGGGAAGAGAGTTCCCTCTGGTGGTCCAGTGTTGCTTAGCAGAAGCTCAGACAGGCAGTCTCCAGTCACACAACCTGGGGCCTGTCTGACAGATACAGATACAGACCTATCTGAGCCCATCATGGACACAGACTCGCCCAAATGTTTTCTCACCACAGTTGTAACATGAATGTGAGTGCATGACTGCATTGTCCACAATTACCTGTGGGTGGTATGCTAACTGCTGGGGGTTCAGAAAAGAGCTGACCTTAGACTGCCCCCCACAATGTATTGGTTGTTTTGCTTTCAAGCCGGTGATCTGCTTCATGTCTTAGTCCTTCAATGCTTTCTGCATCCTCTGCATCATCTGTTCCTTGTCCTTCTGCCAAAAAGTCTGCTTACAGTAGTTCCACACCCACAACACACCCTCAAGTTCAGAATATCCTTGTTCAGCCATGTATCAGTGAAACAAAACACACTACACTCCTAGTACTCCATTTGGGTCCCGATCAGTGTGATGAATTCATCTTATTGTCAAGAGACATGTCACCTAGAAGTGTCTGGTTCTTTTCAGAGTTTCTTCCTTACATTTTCTCAGGAGCATTTCCTTTGGCATATTTCCCTTGGCTGCCTTTGTTCATTGTTAAATGCACTACATAAATGAAACCTCATTGAATGGAATAATTTATATATTATATTTAAAAATATTGTTTAATTTTAACTCCAAATAAGAACAACAATGTTGCCGCAAACAATCATAATTTATGACCTTATGGGTTTGTGCAAAATAATCAACTCACCCTGGCCTGTTGGGCTTCTTCACATGCACTCTGGTATTTCTGCTGATAGTGTGCAAGCCTGTTTCTGAGAATGCCCAGCTCATGTGCCAGCCTATCCTGAGCATTCTGGGCTGCATCTCGGTCTCTCAAAGCAGCAGAAACTGTGCGGTGCAGCTCTTCCTGCAGTTCAGCCAAGCTGTCGCTCAGCACATCTCCGTCACCATTCACTCTGCTGTTGAACCCACATCAGCATGATTACTACTCAACTGAGTATCAGTTCAAATGTCAATTCCTACTGTTCCCCAATTGTGATTTCATACCTTAGTTCACCTGACCCTGTGGCAATGATTCTCTTTAGCCCCTGCAAACTCTTGGCCACTTGTTTAGGGCACAGCAGCTCCCTCTTGATTTGCTGCAATTCTTTTTGCAAGACACGGACTTTCTCCATTAGAGAACCTTTCTCCCTCTAAAGTTACACATAGACAACATCATGGTGAAAAGTAAACAGCCCATAGTTGCTGATGGAGACCACACTATAGATTATTTTTAGCTCAGTTTAGTCAAGCATCTCAAAAGCAAACAGATAAGACTATGTTCAACCTTGTAACCATAACAGCACAGATGGCAAGCTAATTATGCTTACTCAGTAGTAGAAACTGATTGTTCTTTCTGGTCAGCATTGAACTATACTTCAATTGGAGTATAAAGCTAGCTCATTTTCTGTTTTTAATTTTAAATAATAATTTTTCAACTGGGACTCTGTCTTGATTATTGTCACTTGTGCTGAGTTGCAAAGCTTACTGGTCAAGCCCAAAGAAGATTGAAGAAGATTGTCACTATTGTCAGTCAGAAGTCCAATACAGAAAAAGTGTCTATGGTCTTTGGGTAGAAGGAAAGACATTAGTATTTTTCCCTGACTATCAAATCAACACTTGCCAATCGTGGGCATCTGTAAACTCATTGACTGCCCTGTGATGTAGCATGAGCAGCAGTTCAAAATCAGATGTGGTGGTTGGCTTCACATGTCTCAGAGAAAGCACGTGCTAGCCAGCCTTCACTCTCCCTTGTTGGAAGCCCTCATTGGAAGCTAGTTAGTGGTGGGAACTGGCCAATTGACTAAACTGGGAAAATGTGGTAGGAAAAAAAAGCACCTATTGTGAACATAGCCAGAGAACTACATCTGTCTGTGAGAACACACCTGCAGCATGTTGAGCTGTTGCAGGAGATCAGCGTTCTCCAGCTCTCTCTCTGCAGCTAGCTGTAGCTGAGCCAGTGCATTCTCCTTAGCCTGTCTCTCCTTCTGCAGCTCCGTCTGCAGTGCAGAATGCTCCAGCTACAGGTAACATTAAGAGTTAATCCAGTGCATAGGATGCAAGGCACTTACAAACAATTCATAGTGCATAAAATGCTTTTGCCTTTTCACTAATGTAAAATTGAAATTATACATTTTGATCTTGCATAAGCATGAAAAATTAGATTAAACTAGATTAAAATATAATACAACTTATCATCTAATCATCTCAACGTGGTTTTGGGAGGTACCTGACTGAGCCGGTGCAATCGACTCAGCTCCTCTTCCAGGTGGCTGACCTTACAGTCTTTCTCTTGCAGCTCAGCCTCCAAATCAGCTTCATAGGCACTGACATGACCTTGAGCCTCCCTCAGCTCTGAGTTCTCCCTCCGCAGAGTCTGCAACTCCTTCTGGTGCTGCAGCAACTCCTATACCAACCAACATCTTCTCTTTTCATACAATTCACACAACCGGTAAAACTGTTGTTTTTTTGCTTGTTTTTCAATAACTCAGATTTGGTCATCAAATCATATCTTATCCACCATTTTCCTGATTTTTTCCCCAGAAGTTATCCCTAGCTCATAACAGAAACCTGTTTTACATTGCTGGTCTCTGGTATTTTAGCACAATTAGGGCATGTTCCTAGCTGATAATGTGATGTTAAACTTAATATTAAAAAAAAAGAACATATGGCTCCATAGTGCCTACTCTAGGGCAAAACAAGTACTTTCCATAAATTTCTTCAGTTTACTGATGTTGTTGCCAGTTTTAATAAGGTTTCTTTAGAAACAAAGAACAAGGCAACAGAACAACAGAAGTAGTTCAAAAGTTAGATAGCTGCACAAAGGTATTATTGTTAGACTCTTGTAGAATTTTAGCAGAATAGCACATTTCAGTGCTCAGTAAAACTCTTTTTAGGATTGATAAAAAGGTCAAACCTCCTTTGTGTTTTCACAGATCTGAGCAACTTGCTGCAGTCGGCTGAGCTGTTGATCTTTGTCCCAAAGGAGCTGCTGTAGAGTGCCATTCTCCTTCTGCAGGCGCAGGCAGTCAGATTGGGCCTGTCGAGCTTGATCCTTCACCCCATGCAGGTAGTCCTGCAGTCCGGTGATTATGCCCTCTAGATCCTTCTTTAATGCTTCATTAGCTGCTATCTGACCTGCCAGATAGGAAGAAAATAATCAGACACCTAGAAACTCTTTTCTTAAATAAATAGATTAGACTTTCAGTTAGTTTTACTGAAATATTACAGATGAAGTAGGAGTGAATTTTGGTTACATTTAAAATATCTACTATAAAATATAGATAAATAAAAATACATTTACAGATTTGTAGATCTAGATACACCATCTAGGCACTAAAACACTAAAAAGAGGTTTGTCAGTACATCAGGCATACTGCTTAGTGAGTGGTTGGGGAACTCTCTTTGAATGGCACTCGCAGCACCGAGACAAATCAACACAGCGCAGAATGATGCAGCACAACCAACATTATATAAAATGTTCCTCTGCATGCAGATTGTAAAAGACATAATGTCTTGGAAATAATCATTCCAATATCAGAACAATGTCTCTCACCCTCAGTAAGCTGTTGTTCCAGATCTTTGATCTCTTGTGTCTCCTTGGCAATGCGACTGAGCATGTCATCTAGCCGGCCTTCCAACTCGTGCTGTTTCTTACTCATGATGGAAAGCAGCTGACTCTTACTGGCCAACTGAGCCTTCACATGAGCCTGAGACAAAAAAAATCAGTAGACAGAGGGTTTACTCACAAAGAATGTTCTCATTACATTCTACACTGTCCTCTGGCTCATGGTTTGAGTTCATGCTTTAATGCAACACGTAGAAGAAAATTATTTCTCATGGACAAAATACTTATGCACATTTTCTTGTAATAGCAAAATTTACAGCTTATAGACATCATGCTACATATACCATATGCCTAAGTGTACAATCTAAGTGCAGTTACTACTGTTTCTGACTGAAAAAAATCAGCATGCTCTTTAAGCACTTTATGGCAAATACATGAAAATCATGGAGATACAAACAGTTACTTTCAGAGTGCTACAGAACACAGTTCTGCACTGTGAGATTACTTGAGATTACATCACTCATTACCATCTCTGTTACTTCCACTATCACAACATTCATGTTTTTTACAATTACAGTTTCGTACCTTATACAAATGCAAAAAAACTTTCATAACTATTTTTATTTTCACAACATGTGGCATGACAGTCTATTTTTAAAAGACTTCAAAAGATTTATCATATTTTTTTTACTTTCCTTAATCCTAAAGCTACTTGCTAAAACGTAAGTGTGTTATTTAAGTGATAAAAAATATCAGAATGTACAATTTTTTATACCTATTTATCATCAAAAAGCTTCTTCAAGCATTAAATGATAAAGATATACACAGAATTATGAAAACATATAAAATGCAAACATAAAATCATGCACCACTCCCTTACTCCACTGGGATACTTACTAACATAAAGTGGCTGACATAATCACAAATCCTGCTCTCCCTCCATTACTGGCGAGTGAGGCTACAGGGAGGCTGTGTGCTCAGCTTTAGCCTTTCCTGTCTCTCTGATTCTCTCCTTGTTTTTGCAGCCTCTAGCCTAAAAGTTTTTGCTTGTAGATTCTAGCCATAGTACAGGGTTTTCCCCCTGCTTTGCACTTTACCCCCCCTCAACCAACACACACTCACCCATACAGTTTCTCCTTATTCTCCTCCTTTCTCTCCAGCTCTCTACCCCTTTGAATCAACACAGGAAACTCTCTGTCCAACCAATCACTGCCTATAACCAAGCTATGACAATATCTCCTAGGAGGGAGTGAGCAAGTTTTCAAGCTCCACCCAAATTCCCTACAGAAAGACTCTTCCTATTTCCTTAAAGAGACATGCACTGAGTATTAGTTGACTGGAGCTTTTGGTACTCTTACTAGACACCTCTGATTAACTATATATTCCACTGGGAGGCTGATCTTGTTTTCGATGTACTTGCCTTGTTGCTGGAATGGAGCCACGGCAACATTCAGGATAGCTGCTATTGTCAAGGTTGCAAGCCGAGTTTATTTTTACACTCAAATGTTTTAGTTCAAATTGTTAAGGAATTAAAAATGACTTAGAAATAAATTGACTCCAGCAACATAGTTACAGATTGAGGTTCCACAAAGACATGTAAATAAAATAAAATAAATAAAATAAAATAAAATAAACGTCAGCAGCAGAATTTTTGAATGTCTGAGGCAGAAATTTTCACTAACGTGTCTGATATCTTCTGGATTGAAAGTGTGCAGTAAGCTCTGGAGTTGGTCCAGCTCTTCTTGAGCCACACTGAGCTCAGAGCTCTGCCTGTCCAGCTGCTTCTCCAGGGTCTCTGCCTCCTGCCGCATCTCGATCAGCTTCTGGATCTTCAGCTGCAGCTGTTGTCTAAAATGGTCCTTCTCTGCTTCAGAAATCTGCCAAATACATTAGAGTTACAGAGTCTCCAGCTGACCCGGTGCTTACCATGTGAGCAAATGTAATCAGTAACATTAACAAGATTTTTTTTGATAATCGGGGATTAAATTCAATTCCATTCCATTGTCTGTACTGCTTATCCAATCTATTCTCGGGTCATGGGGAGCCTGTGCCTATATCAGGCGTCATCGGGCATCAAGTCAGGATACACCCTAGACGGAGTGCCAACCCATCGCAGGGCACACACACATTCTCATTCACTCACGCAATCACACACTACAGGCAATTTAGAGACTCCAATCAGCCTAGAAGCATGTCTTTGGACTGTGGGAGGAAACCAGAGCACCCGGAGGAAACCGGAGCACCCGGAGGAAACCCACCAAGCACGTGGAGAACACGCAAACTCCACACCCACAGTGAACGGGACTGAGACTCAGACCCAGGATGCTGGAGGTGTGAGGCGAACATGTTAACCACTAAATCACCGTGCTGCCTGGGATTAAATTATGCGTCATAAATCACAAGGATTTTTATATTTATATAATTGAACAAACTACACATTATGCACAATACAAATTTAAATATTAAACTTTTTAAAATTATAGTATTTTGTTTATAAAAAAAAAACTATGTGTATGTAAAGTACTGATATCCATAAGAAATATTTAGAAATATTTTCATTAAATGCAAATTACTTATTACAAGTAAATTATATATCATTATATATTTATTTTGCAACTACAGTGGGGCAAAAAAATATTTAGTCAGCCACCAATTGTGCAAGTTCTCCCACTTAGAAAGATGAGTGAGGCCTGTAATTTTCATCATAGGTACACTTCAACTATGAGAGACAGAATGAGAAAAAAAAATCCAGAAAATCACATTGTCTGATTTTTAAAGAATTTATTTGCAAGTTATGGTGGAAAATAAGTATTTGGTCAATAACAAAAGTTCATCTCAATACTTTGTTATATACCCTTTGTTGGCAATGACAGAGGTCAAACGTTTTCTATAAGTCGCCACAAGGTTTTTACACACTGTTGCTGGTAGTTTGGCCCATTCCTCCATGCAGATCTCCTCTAAAGCAGTGATGTTTTGGGGCTGTCGCTGGGCAACATGGATTTTCAACTCCCTCCAAAGATTTTCTATGAGGTTGAGATCTGGAGACTGGCTAGGCCACTCCAGGACCTTGAAATGCTTCTTACGAAGCCACTCCTTCGTTGCCTGGGCGGTGTGTTTGGGATCATTGTCATGCTGAAAGACCCAGCCACGTGTCATCTTCAATGCCCTTGTTGATGGAAGGAGGTTTTTACTCAAAATCTCACGATACATGGCCCCATTCATTCTTTCCTTTACACGGATCAGTCGTCCTGGTCCCTTTGCAGAAAAACAGCCCCAAAGCATGATGTTTCCACCCCCATGCTTCACAGTAGGTATGGTGTTCTTTGGATGCAACTCAGCATTCTTTCTCCTCCAAACACGACAAGTTGAGTTTTTACCAAAAAGTTCTATTTTGGTTTCATCTGACCATATGACATTCTCCCAATCATCTTCTGGATCATCCAAATGCTCTCTAGCAAACTTCAGACGGGCCCGGACATGTACTGGCTTAAGCAGGGGGACATGTCTGGCACTGCAGGATTTGAGTCCCTGGCGGTGTAGTGTGTTACTGATGGTAGCCTTTGTTACTTTGGTCCCAGCTCTCTGCAGGTCATTCACTAGGTCCCCTCGTGTGGTTCTGGGATTTTTGCTCACCGTTCTTGTGATCATTTTGACCCCACGGTGTGAGATCTTGCGTGGAGCCCCAGATCGGGGGAGATTATCAGTGGTCTTGTATGTCTTCCATTTTCTAATAATTGCTCCCACAGTTGATTTCTTCACACCAAGCTGCTTACCTATTGCAGATTCAGTCTTCCCAGCCTGGTGCAGGTCTACAATTTTGTTTCTGGTGTCCTTTGACAGCTCTTTGGTCTTGGCCATAGTGGAGTTTGGCGTCTGACTGTTTGAGGTTGTGGACAGGTGTCTTTTATACTGATAACGAGTTCAAACAGGTGCCATTAATACAGGTAACGAGTGGAGGACAGAGGAGCCTCTTAAAGAAGAAGTTACAGGTCTGTGAGAGCCAGAAATCTTGCTTTTTTGTAGGTGACCAAATACTTATTTTTCACCATAATTTGCAAATAAATTCTTTAAAAATCAGACAATGTGATTTTCTGGATTTTTTTTTTCTCATTCTGTCTCATAGTTGAAGTGTACCTATGATGAAAATTACAGGCCTCTCTCATCTTTTTAAGTGGGAGAACTTGCACAATTGGTGGCTGACTAAATGCTTTTTTGCCCCACTGTATATATATATATATCGAGGGAGATTTATTTCTCTATTTATTTATTTATATATATATATATATATATATATATAAAATGTTGCTTTTGGCTGCTCCCCGTTCAGGGTTGCCACAGCAGACAACAACTTGGCACAGGTTTTACATCGGATGGCCTTCCTGACGCAACCCTCCCATTTTTCCGGGCTTGGGACCGGCACTGCATCCAGTGGCTAGGGTTTGGGCATTGGCTGGGAACTGAACCCGGGCCTTCTGCATGGTAGGTGAGAAACCTACCACTGAGCCACCACTGAGCTCTTGACTTGTATCTGCATGATTTTATTCATCAAACTGTACCTAGGTGATATTTAACTTGTATATAAAATCACTGTGTTAGAAAAATAGCATATGTTTAATTGGCTACTTTAAATTTAGGCCTTGGACCAACAGTAATGAAAAAAACTATACACTATTTAAAAAAGACACTCACTCGTTTTTGAGATGCCACCTCTTCTAGTTGTTGCAGCTCATCGCTGGCTCTCAGGATCTGTTGCTCTGTGTACTCCATCTCCTTACGCAGCTGCTGTAGCCGCTCCTCTGCTACAGTCACAGCTTCTATTATTTAACCAAACACCAATATTATCCCAATTTTATAATAGCAGTGTACTAATCAATGTAATAACATGATCTTAGAATTGATTCTTTATTTTTTACATTATTATAATAACTAATACATTATTAAAACTGATTATAACACAGCAGTTACATTCTGGAATGTGACTGGTCAGAAGTTGTTTTTTTTATTGCACAGCTCAGTATGTTATTGTTTCTATAGTAACAATGACTCATGGGGACTTGTGTAGTGGACATCCACATAATCGATGACATAATCTATCATAATAAGACAAATAATAAGGAAACCTCTAATAGCTGGATATAGTGAAATTTTATGTCAGGAGACATTTATTTTACAGTTATAAGAGAAGACTCGGATGTCTGTGCTTCGTAACAGTCACAGAGTATTGCAAAGCATGTTCAGGGCAGCTTGCCCCTACTAGTATTTTGGATTCTTTGACAGAGAGAAGGAGATGCTCGTGAGGGAACCTTTCAATTCTTTTGTACCTGTCCTTGTCGGTTATTGTTCTTTGTTCTCTAGTTCAGGTTTATGTTTTGTTATCGTCATGTCTTAATATTTAGGTCAGTCTTCCCCATGTCTTGTGTCTGTTAATAAAGCAGTACTTATTTGAATCCTGTGTATGGGTCTACTCCATGGCGTGCGGACGCACGCAGCGACCATGGAGGTCCGGGTTCACGCCCCGCACGGGAGCGCCCGGATGTTACACTGGAAATCACTGATATAAATGGAATGAAATGCCAGATTATACAGATGAGACAGTGCTCATAGATGCATAGATGTTAATGTAAAACAAACAAAAAAACTTATTATTTGCATGTCAGTACCTCTTGTCAAGTCATCCTCTTCTACTTTGCCTGTGTGTGTGAGACCCCCTGTGGCCAGATTCCTGTCCCCTGTATCTGTACTGTCTGATGTAAATGTGTTCCTTTTGTGACGGGCTTTTCCAATGTACGGACTCTCGCAGAGCACATTCCCATCCAGGTCCTAAAGAGGATATAAGGTGGACAACAAACTCAATGAACAAACAGGAATTTAATCAAGTAACTTGATGAAACTGTAAATTCAGCAGTAAAATGAAAAACCTGGGTTACATTTTATACATACATGTGCACAAATGGCTGCTACATTGCCAGCTTTACTAACTCAATATGCTGCTTTTTGCATATGGAAGATTCACAGTAGGTCAGAGCTGAAAAACATGATTGGCTAGTTTTTTTTTTTTGTTTGTTTTTTTTACAGTGGACAAAATCTGTTTGCATCTCATTAAAACTTGGACACCGTCATGGTCATAGTTTGAGCAGTCTGCTGCAGTGTCACATCATGCTACACTGTCACCACCAATTATATGCAGGTATTACGCACTGAGGACGTGTTGTAATTTCTGAAGAGACACAAACTGCTGCTGGATAAACATGGACAGCCATCTTGCAAATGCAAACACACATTTAATATCAAGTATAACAACTGCCAGATTAATAAAGTAAGTCCTGATAAAACTCACATGATTAGGATAAAATGGAAGTGGGTCAAACTTTGCATCTATCTTATGAAAAGCCATCTCTTGCTCAAGCTCATACTGCTTCTGGCAGGCCCGAGTCAGCTCTGAGGTCTTCTGCTTTAGCTGGAAAATAAATTAAGCGTGTTTAAGAGACAATACTTCAGGTACATGAGTTCAATATAGAACATAAACTCCACTGCAAATATATTCCATAAAGGTAACTGGACATATTCAGTGCATTTTGCAGAAGTAAAATGCATGTGCTTTATCTGATTTAACAATATGACATATGCATGCAAAAAGCATTGTAGCATGCTCATGAAAACAGCAGTGCTAGATCACATCACTCTTAGTTACTACCTGGTGGCACAGGAGAAAGTCATGACATTTCACTTCACTAGGACTTCGGGAATTGGTTGATGATTGATCTAACAGAAACTGATCGGACACAAATGAATACCTTGTAGAAAGAATCCAGCAGGAGAACAGGTAATTGAGGCTGAGAATGCAGCATGGAGAAGTAGCATACAGACAGAAAAGGTATGCACAGTTTATAAAAGAACATGCATGTATCTATCTCATCTTTTTCAAAAGATTATAATAAAGAATGTATGAATATAAGGTACAGACAGCTGACAAAGGTAAAACTGGGGGCTCTGTTATGCTGTGGAAAGCTATTTATTTATTTTGCCGGCATGTTTTGGGTCTGTATGTCTCCTTGATGGAAGAGTCACTGCAAATCAACACAAAGCTCTTCTTAACCTATGATGAAACATTTCTGTAGCAATAAGCATGGACTCTTCTAGGGCATCAATGTACCCATCCACAGTGCTATGTACTCACTGCATGTTTTGGTGAGGATGATGCTATGTTGCTATATTGCTATGCAATAAGATGCTATGGCCTTCAGTCACCAGATCGCAATCAAACACCATATGGGAGATTTTGTGCTGATGTGTTACAGTGATCTCCAACACCATTATCAAAACCTAAACTGAGGGAATATCTTTTGAAACAATGGTGCGCTAAAGGATTTTATGCCAAGGCACACTAAAACTGTTCCCTTACTAAGATACTTTATGCTGGTTTTTCCTTGTCATCTGTCTCTATACAGACACCAAAAAAGTCAGATAAACACTACTCACTGCTTCTATTCAGCCCACTCATTCATATATTGCTCATGAAGCAGAACCAGTTGTTAGGTGGAAAACACAAAGAGTCTAACTGAAAAAAAAAATCAGTATTTAATACTACCTTTAGGGTGGCTGACAGACCTCTAGGGAAAGTAGGAAGAAGTGAAGAGGAAATTGGCTAAGATTCAGCAAGAAAGAAGAAGGAAGCAAGCTCAAATTTGTTACAATTAAAAAATAAATTACTTTCAGCACTGAGTCACTACACTGATACTTGTGAATAGGCAAATTTTGTAAACACAGTGAAATTTACTGTCTGTTACAGCAGTCTAGAAATCAGTGTCACATTATCGCCTTGAATATTATGATCAGCACAGATGAACAAGAAAGCTCTGGTACACACCAGTTCAGACTTGGTGTCCAGCTCCATTTCAAGCTGGTCCTGTTGCCACTGTTGCTCCTGGCTTTGCTGCCTCAGGCTTTGCTGGAGCTTCTCTTGATTCTCCAACTCTTTTAATGCTGCAGCTTTCTCCCCCTGTAGTCGCTCAATCTCTGCCCCTCTTTCTTCCAGCTCTTGCTCCAGACGCTCTACCTCCTCTGCAAGCATCAGCCCAGGGGACATAAGCTGAATATTTACATCCAATTACTTGTATTTTTCATAATCACAATATGGATTTACAGTTCAGTAACAGTCTGTAATAGTCTCATATGGGAAATGTAAAAACAACCTCCTTCATTTTTATGTTTTTATTTATCAGGCCTTTAATAAAAATGATCAGGTGTTCATCATTTTGTTTGTTTATAATTCTATAAACAAACAAATCAGCTCAGGTGACAACTAAGAACACAACAGATTTCTATACGTAAACTTTTTTCCCCAAAAAGTAAACCAACATTCACCAACTAGATGAGTAAAATAAGTTCACCCTTGTACATCCACAACCATTGAGAGGTTACTTTAATTTCAAATTGTAACTAATGAAATGCACAAGATTAATTCATGATCAAGAAGTGTGACTACCTCTATAAAAGCAGAACTTTTGACAGTTTGGTGTTCTGGAGCACTCGGGTGTGTGTCTACATCATGCCAAGATGAAATCATCTGGAATCATCAACTGAAATCAGCCATGACATCAGAGAAGCAATTGTTGCTGCTCATCACTTGGGAAAGGTTATAAAGCCATCTCCAAACCATGTGAAGTTCACCATTCTACAGTGAGTGCACTGCAGAATGGTGAACCTTTTTACAGAAATAAAGACACTTGGATTACATGGCTGTTTTGTGGAACAGGCTCACTTATCTGCACTGAAGATATATGATACTCATGATGGTGGAAGAAAAACAAAAAGAAACATGCTGTATGCCAAATCACACAATCATCTCAACAAAGGACTTCATCAAGGGAAAAAAGTGGAAGGTTTTAGACTATCCAGATCAATCACCAGACCAGAATGTGTGAATGTTTTGCAACCAGGTTACTGTACCTTTTAATCTTCCCTATTTTCCCCTTAAATGTTTCTGATTGTTTTTGCTTAATTTTTAGATGTTGTCATTTCACCTGAGGGTTAAAAAAGCTCTGACATGATTTATCTTGGGTTAATTTTTTTGCATCACAAAATTCTGACAATTTTGCAGGGGTGTGTAGACTTTTTATATCTATTGTGTAAACACACAACTACACATATATTGTATATGAACATTGTGTCAGAGACAAATCACAATTGAAAGTTAAGTGTTAAATGATTGCCTCAAACTTTGCCAGTGCAATATTAAATGTTATCCAATATTTAAAAACGTTAACAAATACCATATTTCCCTAGATCCTCGATCATATGTCTACATATGTTTACAAAACAAAGCATCCTTATTTGCACTCAGAACTACACAGACTGTATACCGTATACTGGTCGGTGCTATTTTATCTGTCTTGTAGTGTATTGTTCTTGTTCTTGCAGGGTTTGCACAAGGTTGCACACATGCACTTTATATGAATAGGTTAACTTTTTAGCCCTTAATAGCCCTTAGTTCTGTGCTGTCTTATATAATTCTGTGTCTTTATGTAACAACAGGGTCCAGGAGGAACATTGTTTCATTTCACTGTGTACTTCATCTTTTAATTCTTAAAAGATCCTGCAGCCCTGATTAGGGTTTATATGCAAACAGTGAGTAGAAGTAACTGTATACCAGTGTGAAAGCGCTGATATGCATTCACTCGCTCCTGTTCACTGATTGGCTGCCCATCCAGAAACTCCAATGATCTCAGATGGAAGACTAAGAAGAGGCGGTAGTGGGGAAGGTCAGATACAGGGTTCTCTGATAACATCAGCTCTGTTAGACTTTTTAGATGCTTCAGTTTGGCGAGTTCATGAAGCTGAAAGATAAAAGAGGATAAAAGTTGTCATGGCATGTACAGATAACCGATAAACAGCTTAGGCAGAATAAAGTTCGACTAACAGAAAATATCTTGTTTTTCTGGAGGTTTAGCTTCTGAAGGGATCTGAGCTTTTTCCCCAACCAAAGCGGCACGTGTTCAATGCTGTTGTTAGCCAGATTCAGAGTCTGTAGGTTTGCCATTTGCTCTAGGCCTTCTATTTTCCTGCATGATGGAAAACAACAATTTTAAGAACACAAGCTTTCAGTAATTCCACAAAATAAGATGCTTTCTTAATGAAAAATAGAATCAGTTACCTTATTCTGTTATTGGAAAGGTGCAGCTCACGCAGCTGATGAAGCCTCTCCATTTTCTCAATTTTTTCAATGATGTTGTTACTAAGGTTGAGAATATGAAGACGCTCACACTTGTCCAAGTTCTCAATGAACTAAGAGAGATAAAGAGTACAAATCAACAAAATATATACCAAAACAAACACTCAGATCAATAGGTTATGAGCAGTAGACTACACGTTATCATTTTTACCTTGAAGTATTTATCTCCACGAGTGGTGGACAGATTCAAGCAGCTCACAAGGGACAAATTGTCTTGCTTGGTCAACTTCTTTATAAAATCTTCCGTGATGTATCGTGTTCCTGTGCATTTTATTTCATCTTCAAACCAAATGTAAGTGAGTGAATGTGACAGCAGTATTACAACATTAAATATGGAGGGCAAGTGTTTGACAGTTTTCAGAAGAGGGACAAAAGAGAACTTTTTTCTGATAGTGTTATATCTTGTATTCATTCATTTATTCATCAGTAAACCATCAGTATGAACCATCAGTACGTAAATCATCACATGAACCACTTTATCCTGGTCATGGGAAGGGTGGATCTAAAGTCTGTCTTGGGAAGAGCAGACACATGGCAGGAAAACACCTTTCTACCTTTCTTTCTTTCTTTCTTTCTTTCTTTCTTTCTTTCTTTCTCATTCATTCTTTCTCATTCATCCTCCCTCCCTCCCTCCCTCCCTCCCTCCGTCCCTCTCTCTCTCACACACACACACACTTCTGCCTGCATTTTTTTTCTTAAACCCATGTTGACAGAAGGGGGAAACGTTACATGTTTTAACATTTGATCATATATTTACTATCTAAACATTCAAGTTGTTTAGAACCAGATCTAATGAAGATACTGAGTGTCAATTATCTCATATGGGACTGGTTTTCACTTAAAATAACAGTAACTGCTCCTTCCCAGCTCAAGAGCTGTAACCCAGTTCGAATCTGAGCTCAGGTTATTGTGTTTCTTCCCATCTCCCTACTATAAATCGCCATTAAGTGTGAATAAGTGTGTGACTGTGTCTGCTGCGCCTGAATGAACTGGTGTCCCATCTGTGGTGAATTCTCCTAAATTGCACTGTTACTGGGATAGACCTTGGATCCTCCCTGACCCTGACTGGATAAAGTGGTCCCAGAAAATGAATGAATGAATGTCACATACTTCTCTCAACCAAATCCAAATCGATTCCAAATACAAGGACAAAGTTAAAGTTAAAGAACAAAGGAAAATTATGTTTAGCAGTGTTAGGAACATTTTTCATGATAAACGCTGTAAGAGATGTAATTTACCGTCATCACTGAGCTCATCTTCACTCGCTGCTGTTTGACTGAGGACAGGAGGAGAAGCTGAACTCAACATCCTTCTGGAAACTTGCAGTCTCTCCACAGACCCGGCTCTGCGTGGATCACTTATCCGCCTCATACTCCCCAGCTAAACCAGCGGAACGGTAGGTTTCTCTGCACTGCCGTTAGCTAGCTAGCTATCCAAAAGAGCTCGCTTTAACAACACAGAGCTCCTAAAATTGCTGTTTCCACTGTGAATATTCACCATGCTAGCACAACCTGATGCAAGTCACTTGTGTCACTTATACAGACTATTATCGTTTTAGGTCACTTGGTTAGCTAGCTGAACTAAATAGCGTGTTTAACTAATCTATTTAGGTTGATGGTTAACCGCAGAACTAGCGATGCCACTGACCGAATAGTTTAATAAAATGAACTAAACACGATGTTAGTTTCTTATAAACTTTATCCTCATTGTATCTCCATTTACGCGTTAGTGATGAGCTGTTAGCATGGCTAGACAGCAGCATTACAAGAGTTCTGTGTCTGTTGCCATGGAGACTGAGCTACAATAGAGGACAGAGTTAATGCCGTTAACGGTAACGCCACATGACTGTCTGAAAAGACAGCGCTAATTCTCACAGCTTTCTAGATAAAAATGTTATAAAAACTCAAAAACAGACACTGTTGAGGACTCGTTGAGTCCAAGCTTTATGGGTTGTGACAATGCGTTTATTGGAAATAATCTCAATGTTTGATAATAAGCCACGATAGAGAACAAGTTTCTGTCAAAATAAAAGTCCGAACATGAAAAAAAGCTCTCTTAGTTCGAACTAAAAATAATAATAATTTAGAAAAATTAGCACACGTACTGCCTTAAGAAATGAAGAAAATATAGTGTTCAAGTATATTTTAGCTCCCCACGTGAATCAGTGAGCCTTGACCCTGTCGCCGGTTCACCACTGTTCCTTCCTTGGACCACTTTTGATAGATACTGACCACTGCAGACTGGGAACACCCCACAAGAGCTGCAGTTTTGGAGATGCTCTGATCCGGTCCTCTAGACATCCCAATTTGGCCCTTGTCAAACTCGCTCAAATCCTTACACTTGCCCATTTTTCCTGCTTCTAACACATCAACTTTGAGGACAAAATGTTCACTTGCTGCCTAATATATCCCACCCACTAACAGGTGACATGATGAGGAGATCATCAGCGTTATTCACTTCAGCTGTCAGTGCTCATAATGTTATGGCTGACTCTAGCGACTGTTGTGTGGGGAAATACCAGGAGATCTGCAATTTCTGATATACTCAGATTAAAAATACTTACTAAATTACATTATACACAGACCTTTATTTTATAATTTGTGGTTTTTGATCATACTGTTTGACCTTTAAAGAAGTTGCCTATGTCTGTTTCTAAATGTTGAGTTCTTGTCTTGGTTCTGTGAGAAGGGCAGAGCTGGCGGTTGCTTTGCTCCTGCTTTGGAATGTTTACTCATAACTTGCTCCTTTGTCTTTACTTACATTTTCTCCCTTTTCCTTTTTACCTTCTGCTAGAATGCATGTTTAAGTGGGCTGTAAAATCTTTAAGGTAGAGAGATTATGATTCAGATGTGTGTGTGTGTGTGTGTGTGTGTGTGTGTGTGTGTGTGTGTGTGTGTGTGTGTTTGTGTGTGTGTGTGTGTGTGTGTGTCAGGACTCTCTCTGAGCACATATAGAAGAAAACATTCATGATCTCTCCTCACCTTGGCAAATTCCTAACACTCAGACCAGCCCATCTGGTACCAACAACCATGCCATGGTTAAAGTTACAGAGATCACACTTTTTCCCCATGCTGATGTTTTATGTGAACATTAACTCTTGATCTGTTTTGCATGATTTTATGCATTGTGCTGCTACTACATGATTGGCATAAATGAGCAGGTATACAGGTGTTCCTATTAAAGTGACCACTGAGTGTAAATATTTTGATAAGTTACATTTTAAGACAAAACATATGTGTTATATATTTTCCAGGTGAATTTAATTAACCTGTATTTTCCAAGTAAGTTCCTGGTATCCGTTATAAATAGTTGCTTAGCAGATACTTAATACTCTCTCCATTGAGAAGTTAACAGACAAAAAATGCTTGTCATGTTGCTGCAAAAATAAGCACAAAATCTCCCATCCCGAATATAATCATCTGACGATAACCTTTACAGATTTACCTCAGACTCTTACAAAGTACTGGTGACGCCTTCCACAAATGTCAAATAATACAAAACTTCTTAAAGAACTCATACGTCAACATTTATATAAAATAGTAGTTGTTAAGCTTAGATTATGTAGCATGTTCAATTATTTGTTACTATAGAAGCATTAACATATTGGAACACACACCGATCTGAATAATCAGAATTGAGCAACAGAGTTATGGAATGATGGAAAAAAATGTGAATGAGTAGAGATACACGCTTAGCCTGAATGATAATACAGTAAGCAGGTGTTGTCACTGTAATGACTGCAATGGCTGGTGCCCTAATCAGACCAGGTTAGACACACACACACAAAAAATGCAAATATTGTAAAGACAGAATATTGTAAATACAAATTTGTAGCTTTGGGAAATCGTGTCTCCATGGAGCTCACTTTGTGCATGGGGACATTCTTATGCTGGAACACCTTATGCTTATGCTTTGCGCCTCTTAGTACCACTGAAAGGAAATCTTAATGCTACAGTGTACAAAGGCATTCTACTGTTAAATTGCTGTTATATGCTGTTATAATAACTTCCATGCTTCTGGCTAGGCTTTACTTTAGATTTTAGAGCATGGCAGTGGGGATTTGTGATCATTCAGCCAAAAGAGCATTACTGAGATCAGGCACTGATGTTTGGTGAGGAGCACTGAGGTGCAGCTAGTGCTCGAGTTCAACCTCAAGTTGTTCTTCCACTGCAACCTTGGCAAATCATTGAAGTAAACGGAAATTTAATGCTGCAGCATACAAAGACTTGCATTACAATCTGCTTCCAACTTTCCAACAGTTTGGAGATCCACTTTTGGCCCTTTAGTGTATGTCTAATAATCACAAAACCTGATGTGTTTTCTTAGTCAGTCTGATTGGTTGTTTAAGTAATTTTGTGAACATGATACGGAGGTCACATGATATGGAGGTCAGTAGCAGAAACTATATACACCTAATTTTGTTTCACAGGCAGCAAGAAGGTATCTACAATAACATTTAAAAAACTTTATTATTGTCAAAGGCTAATTTGCTAATGCCCAATATTTATGAAAAAATGCAATGTTGCTTATGGTGTTAATGTTGTTCCAGGTGCTGTGTGGATAATTTTTTATGTGTATATTATGTGCATATTTTATGTGTCTATTATGTGCAAAAAATGATGTGTATAGCCTGTCCAAAACAGGAACTGTTATGAGAGCTTGTAAAAGGAAATGTACTGTACATATCTTCTACAAATGCCAAAATGTTCCAGAATGAATGAAAATATAGATGTTATAAATGTAGAACAGCCACGTTAAGGACAGCCGCTACTAAGATAATCAAATTCAAAATTACTTAAAACATCTGTATATTGCTTGCAAGGGCTAGTTTGGCAGTCAGAATCCAAGGGCCACCACTCCACCAAAGCTTGTGAATCCAGGAGAAACTTGTACCTGTTTATATAAGAACAAATCATAATTTAACTCAATTATTGTTCAAAAATATTCATGAAAGTCCAGAAGTTGTTCCATGCACTTCCATAAGGTTTTAAGGTAGAACAAATGGTGCACTTACTTGTAACTACGGTTTACTCGAACCTGCATGATCTCTGCACCCATAATCAGGTACTGCTTGCCAATTTCTAAATTTGTTGAGGTGCAAGTTGCCTTCTTTACAAAGCTGACCTCAGATGTACCTGACCTTGTAATGTCTAATGATCCTGTGGTGAAGAAATTAGAAGGTTACATGAGAATGTAATATCATAGAAGATATGAGAAGCTCGAGACGTGTGCACTTGCCTTTCTCAATGACTGCTTCCACATTTGCATTGTATGTCAGAAACTCGCCTTCTGCTTCAGTTGATGTTATTTTAACTTTTAAAGCTGGGAGAATAGTTTTGATAAGCAGTTACTTCAAATGTCTGACTGCAGTTTCAAATGATTGATTTCATTACTCCTGCATATTACCATTGGGTTCCATATTTTCAACATATTGGGTTTACCATATTTGATGTTGCCTGTGCACACGTCTTGTATTTTCTGTTCAACAGTAAGAGTTGGGTTGATGTTGGCCTTGAGTTTGCAGCATTCAGCTGTGGAACAAGAGGATCAACAGACAGTAAAACAGCATAGATAGACACTTGTTTGTTGAACTTTATTATTCATAACTTAAAAATATAACAGAGCTTATCAGTGCTAGGGTTCTGTTCATCTTTTTGTGTTTGACTTTGCTTTCTCTGAAACAACAATAGTCACACAAACTGTTCTAATTCAAAGAGTGAGTAAGAAAGTGTGTGTGAGGTTTACCTGCCATGCACTGACACTGGTCTCCATCACAGAGACGGAGGAGCCTGCGGCTCTGACTGTAGTAGAACTTTGTACACTGGCTGTCTGGAAAAACAAGTTTGGAATGTTTGTCATTATTATTCAGTACGTATTATAAAGATATGCTTATGAACTTATAATTTATGAGTCCAGATGAATGGACCACAGACCCCCTGTAAGACACACACTTTACCTGGATCATGGTACTCATACACTTTGAACACAGAGGCACTGTTCATGCCAGTTCTAAATACTTCCTGAATACGGAAACCCACACAGTAGAACTCCTCTGAGGGTACCTATAAATGATAAAAATCTATACTATTCAGAATCAAACAGATGTATATTATTATTATTATTATTATTGTTATTGTTATTATTGTTATTATTATTATTATTATTGTTGTTGTTATTATTATTATTATTATTATTAGTAGTAGTAGTAGTAGTAGTAGTAGTAGAGGCATTGGTGGATTAGTGGTAGGTTTCTCGCCTACCATGCCCAAACCCCAGCCACTAGATGCAGTGCCGGTCCCAAGCCTGGAAAAATGGGAGGGTTGCGTCAGGAAGGGCATCCGGTGTAAAACCTGTGCCAAGTTGTTGTGCGGACCAGTTGGTCCACTGTGGCGACCCCGAACAGGGAGCAGCCGAAAGCATTAGTAGTAGTAGTAGTAGTAGTAGTAGTAGTAGTAGTAGTAGTAGTAGTAGTAGTGGTAATAATAATATTACATAAAGTTTGTTACCAGTCATCCAAAGATGTGAGAAAGTATACTCACGGAATCAATCTGGAGGATCACTTGGTTGTCTATTATTTCATAGTCAGAAATACGACTCTCGAGTCCATCCCTAAACTGCAATATGTGCAGCAAAAAAAGAACAGTTTAAATTTCCCTCAAATTCAGCAGTATGGAAAAAAACTCATGGATGTCTCACCCTTTTAAGGTCCTCTTGGATTGGGCTCACACCAGTGGGCAGATTAATTTCCATTACTGTGTGACTTGCTTCGTTCTCAACCTCATTCTTACGTGGCTTATATCTATGAAATACACATTACTTGGATATTCGTGAAATATAAAATAAAACACATTGTTTTTAGCAACTTTTCAAATTTTTCTAGACGGACTGAAAGAATGCCATGTGCTAGAAAGCATTAAGAGAACACTGTACACGGGGCTGTTTCTGTGGCCCTATGAGACAGTTACTTAGGGTTCCTGAGGCATCAGGGGGCACCATAATAATACAGGCTTTGTTTGTTTTGTAGTAATATGTTTTGGCCTTAATGGATGGCTATTACCATTAAGCAAGCTTTTGCATGATTCAGACGTTTATAACTGGAAGTAAGTAGATGTTTTAGGGTGCCCTGAAAGTTTAGAAACCTTTGATTATACCTATTAAAATGACCACAGAATGTGCTGTTCTGCAGACTTTACCACGGTGTACTCACTTGGCACAGGCAACTATCCTCGGTGAAAGAACAATAGGATCTGGTGAAATAGAAGGCCATCTTTACATTAAATGGTATTAATTTCTAAAGAGAAATGCTACTAAATATCATTACATAAGCATACCTCGTGAATGTGGGTTTCGGGGATGAACATCTATTAATAGGTCAAAGTTGCAACTGTTATCGTTGTCTGTCGTTTCATAATAGACTGTTCTCAACTGTGAAAGAAAAATCATAAGCTAATGAACTGTTTTTTTATGGTTTTAATGGAAAGTTTGTCTCTGTCTCACACACACACACACACACACACAAAGAAAGTAAAAAATTATTATGCCCATGTGTCCATCAAAAATAAACGACAAAACATGCTTTGAAAGCAAATATGGCAGAAATATTTAACTAACAGAATATGTCACCCGAAGGACATGTCACTGTGTCTATCAAAAAATATTCAAAATTTGCATGGCACTTACATTAGCAAATGACACGCCTGTGCTGTATCCAGTTTTCAGTATGACATCATCAGCATGTTCTACCTTATCAAGAACAGGCCAGAATGGAAAGTATTATTAATAAATACACTTTTTAGGACAGAAATGCTCCACAGTTTTTCAGAACAGTAAATTGTGTCACAGACCGGAGGAATCATACCTCAATGGGTTTGCCCACAGGGTTTCTCTGGGTCAGAGAAACACGGCTGATACTGCCTTTCTTCCGGTATGACACATCAATCTCCATTTGTAAAACAGCTCTACGAGCTAAGATACTGTACTTGGTCAAGGCTTCAAGTGTTAGAATAGAGTCCTGGTGATCAGAGCATTTTATGTTATGGCTTATATAATCTCAATTGAACAAAATGTCTTATTTGCACAATGTTTGTTGCCATTTGCTTGCTTTCATTTATTTTTAGCTATTTAAGCTTTTTCCATGTCATATTTCTTTTTTGCATTGCATAATTCTTTTTTGTACTCTGGCCATGTACCTGAGTTGAGTGGAAACCTCCTCCATATCGTTGATCATCAGTGAGCCACTGGATGATTGACTTGGCATATGGTGTGTCTCCTCTGAATAAAGTGTTGAGCAGCATATAGACAGTGGTCTCCACTGACTGTGCAGAGACCCTGTTTGGCTTTAGTGGGTCCTGAGGGGCATTGTCCTCCTCCCAAAACCGGACTGTTACTGGGTTTCCTAAACACACACACACACACATATATATATATATATATATATATATATATATATATATATATATATATATATATATATATACACGTTATGTAGACACATACATAAGGAACATACAGACACAGACACAGATCAGCCATAATATGTGCCACCAAAACAGCTCTGACCCGTCAAGGCATGGGCTCCACAAGACCTCTGAAGGTGAACTGTGGTATCTGGCACCAAGACACAGCAGATCCTTCAAGTGATTTAAATTTGTCCCAGATACCACAGTTTTTTTTTTGTTTTGTTTTTTGTGGCACAAGAGTTTCTGTCCTCAGCTTTGTCCTCAGTAAGTGAAATGCGTGCTCATTTGGATTGAGGTCAGCTGACTGACAGCCATTTAGGAACATTATACTACTGTGCTTTAACAATTCACTATTATTGGATTCAAGGTACATTTTGGGTCATTACTCATCTGCACAGTGAATGTATATATTTCCCACATATACTGTACATTACAGCATAGTGAAATTCTGTTCTTCACATATTCCAACTTGTTAATTACTTGAGGTTAGGACACAGGGTCTCTGACATCCCTGGAGCAGAGAAGGCTTTGACCAAGGACCGAACAATGGCAGCTTGTAGGTGCTGGAGCTTGAACCCTTTCTTCAATCTTCTACTCCGGAACCCAGAGCCTTACCCTTTGAGCAGGCACTTTGCCCACAAGCCTAGCTATGTGCTGGTCAGGAAATAACCCTGGGCCTCCCACATGGCAGGTGAGAATTCTACCAGTGAACCACAAATTTTTACTTTTTGCAGCATTTTTGAAGCATTTACAGCATAGCTCTAGCTCTGTACACTTCATAATTCACCTTGCTACTTCTCTAGCAATGACGTCATCAACACTAGTGGCCCACTTCCATATGCAGCCATACATGCCCATGCCATAACACTGCCTCAGACATGTTTGACAGATGATGTGGTATGCTTTGGATCATGAGCCATTCCTTTCCTTCTCCGTTCCCATCAGTTAGCTACCAGTTCATCTTGGTTTCATCTTTCCAAAGAATCTTGTTCAAGAGCTCGGCAAGCTCTGATAGTTGTTTTCTAGCAAATTTAAATCTGGCCTTTCTGTTCTCAAGCGTTACCAGTGGCTTGCATCTTGAGGTAAACCCTCTGTATTTACAATTATTAATTTCTCTTGATTTTAGACTTTGACTGATGACAGTCTTGGTCAATTGCATAGGCACCTCTTTGGATCGCATATAGAGAGTTCCCATGAACCAAATGCAAATTCAACCCTTGGAATCAACACCAGACTTTGTATCTCATTCACTTAACATAAAATAACAAGGGAACAGGTCAGATGAAACTGCTCATCAGTCAATTGTCCAAATACTTGATTGGCCTGTGAAAATGGAGGGAGTACGTAAAAGATGGCTGTGATTCCTAATTCCCTGCTTAATGCAATATTTTACCCCTCCCTCCCTCCCTCCCTCCCTCCCTCCATCCCTCCATCCCTCCATCCCTCCCTCTCTCCCTCTTCCTCTTCCTCTTCCAGAGGAAAATACTGAGGATGACAGTGCCTCACCTCTGCTACAGTACTGCTATCTCCATGCTCCTCATACCATAACCTGTCATTTTGTTTGGGACTTTTTCTTCACCTTACTCTGCTTTTTTTGGATTAATAAACTGTTCACTTGTGTATTTAAGCTGCCTCCTGTCTCTTTGTCTTAGCTAATGTCAATCACATCCTGCTTGTTTCATTTCAAATCCATTGTGGTGGCATACATAGACAATATTACAAAAACTGTGTCAATTGCACATCACCTTTAACTTTTGCCTCTTTTTTAAGCTTTTCATAAAGCATGACAGCATGATGGTTTTTGATGTCAATAAGTGTCAGGGCGTACGCTGCTATGGCTCTCACATATAAACTTTTAACCTTTGTCACGTGTAAGGACAAGTAGGATGTCGCCCTCTTCACAGCATGTTCATACATCTGGAAAGAGAGGTATTTACAATGTACTTTTATTAGAGTTGCGATCATTAAACAATATTAATGTATTAAATCTTTTTTAGTGTAAAGCATAGTAATGACAAAACATTCTTACTTGTAAGTTGGACTTGGGAATTGTCAAGGCATTTTTGATCCCAATTACTACAAATGATGTGAGAAACACAGACTGTTCAGTGACATCTGCCCCAGCACCCTTGAAAAAAAACAAGAAAAAGACCACACACAATGTATACAAGATACTACATAAATATTTAAATATTATAATCATAATGCCATAACAAAAAGTTGCAAGGTAGGGCCTCTATGGATCGGAATTGTTTATGCAGCACATCCCACAGAAGCTTGATAGAATGGAGATCTGGAAAATTTGGAGGCCAAATCAATAAATTTTTCCTGCTTCCTGTTTGTTCACTTACTGCCTAGTATATCCCACTCCTTGTCTAATGCTGGTGTAATGATAATAATCCATGTTATTAATGTCATGTTTCAGTGATACTGTTGATCAGTGTATATACAGTGGGGCAAAAAAGTATTTAGTCAGCCACCAATTGTGCAAGTTCTCCCACTTAAAAAGATGAGTGAGGCGTGTAATTTTCATCATAGGTACACTTCAACTATGAGAGACAGAATGAGAAAAAAAAAATCCAGAAAATCACATTGTCTGATTTTTAAAGAATTTATTTGCTAGTTATGGTGGAAAATAAGTATTTGGTCAATAACAAAAGTTCATCTCAATACTTTGTTATATACCCTTTGTTGGCAATGACAGAGATCAAAGGTTTTCTGTAAGTCGCCACAAGGTTTTTACACACTGTTGCTGGTAGTTTGGCCCATTCCTCCATGCAGATCTCCTCTAGAGCAGTGATGTTTTGGGGCTGTCGCTGGGCAACACGGATTTTCAACTCCCTCCAAAGATTTTCTATGGGGTTGAGATCTGGAGACTGGCTAGGCCACTCCAGGACCTTGAAATGCTTCTTACGAAGCCACTCCATCGTTGCCCGGGCGGTGTGTTTGGGATCATTGTCATGCTGAAAGACCCAGCCACGTTTCATCTTCAATGCCCTTGCTGATGGAAGGAGGTTTTTACTCAAAATCTCACGATACATGGCCCCATTCATTCTTTCCTTTACACAGATCAGTCGTCCTGATCCCTTTGCAGAAAAACAGCCCCAAAGCATGATGTTTCCACCCCCATGCTTCACAGTAGGTATGGTGTTCTTTGGATACAACTCAGCATTCTTTCTCCTCCAAACACGACAAGTTGAGTTTTTACCAAAAAGTTATATTTTGGTTTCATCTGACCATATGACATTCTCCCAATCCTCTTCTGGATCATCCAAATGCTCTATAGCAAACTTCAGACGGGCCCGGACATGTACTGGCTTAAGCAGGGGGACACATCTGGCACTGCAGGATTTGAGTCCCTGGCGGCGTAGTGTGTTACTGATGGTAGCCTTTGTTACTTTGGTCCCAGCTCTCTGCAGGTCATTCACTAGGTCCCCCTGTGTGGTTCTGGGATTTTTGCTCACCGTTTTTGTGATCATTTTGACCCCACGGGGTGAGATCTTGCGTGGAGCGCCAGATCGAGGGAGATTATCAGTGGTCTTGTATGTCTTCTATTTTCTAATAATTGCTCCCACAGTTGATTTCTTCACACCAAGCTGCTTACCTATTGCAGATTCAGTCTTCCTAGCCTGGTGCAGGTCTAAAATTTTGTTTCTGGTGTCCTTTGACAGCTCTTTGGTCTTGGCCATAGTGGAGTTTGGAGTCTGACTGTTTGAGGTTGTGGACAGGTGTCTTTTATACTGATAACGAGTTCAAACAGGTGCCATTAATACAGGTAACGAGTGGAGGACAGAGGAGCCTCTTAAAGAAGAAGTTACAGGTCTGTGAGAGCCAGAAATCTTGCTTTTTTGTAGGTTACCAAATACTTATTTTCCACCATAATTTGCAAATAAATTCTTTAAAAATCAGACAATGTGATTTTCTGGATTTTTTTTTCTCATTTTGTCTCTCATAGTTGAAGTGTACCTATGATGAAAATTACAGGCCTCTCTCATCTTTTTAAGTGGGAGAACTTGCACAATTGGTGGCTGACTAAATACTTTTTTGCCCCACTGTATTTGTCTGTATCAGACAGCTGTGCTTCCCCTAATTTTACCTTTACCGTTTTACTGTATTGTTCGATTATGTCACTGGTTAACTAATTTATTTAACTAATGTTTTGAAGAGAATAACCACCAATGACCAAAATAAAAACACACAGAATAGTATGAAGAGACGCTATAGGTTCAGAAACTGTAAATGCAGCCTATCAGTGACAGTCGTGTCAAGTGGTTACACAAAGTGACCCACCTCTTATGTTTGAGCTCCATTTGAGCTAAAATACTGTAGTTCATTTAGGTGGTGCTTCAGTAATATATTTTCAGCAGTCATCTTTTTACGTGAAGTTGTTAGATTGAGCACACACTGTCTAATCAAAGTATAGTTTAGTGGACTTTTTTGCCCCTATCATTTATACATTTATAACAATTAAATGTATTATCAATGAAACCTCTGGATACAATGTTTTGATCAACCATAATGGTATAACTGTCAAGCTATTGATACTGCAGGTATTTGAATTTAGCCCAGCCATTCAATATCACCAACAGAACTGACCCTCTTACTTGCTGGGAACACGTTTTCAAATTTAATCCCACCTTAAACATATGCAGCAGTGAGTGTAATGAGTGTACCATGAGCTTTATAGGCTTGTAACTGGATGTCTCATTAAAAGAGCCATCTGGATTCTGACACATTGTAATCAGCCAGCGAACAGTGCCAGAAAGCTGATCATGATCCACTGTGACATATTTGTCCACAGAAGCCAGAGTCTTCACCACTAGAGCAGTCAGCCTACAGAGGGGTTCAATTTCAGTGTGTTTAATTGCAGTTTAGTGCATGTCAGTCTATTCTGGATTAAAGAACTGATAGATTGGACATGATAGCAGTAGATTGTATGATATTTAGAAAAATGAAATTATAAGTATGATAATTAAACTATTTTTGTGATTAAAAGCCATCAACCATAACGCTATAGTTTAGGCATAAAACCAATATATCTTTAGACTGTTACTTACCATGTGCTGGCCTCTTTGTTCTTCCATAAGCTGAAACTGTTCTCCCACTTAGTCTTGAATGACATAACACTAGTGATTCCTGAGAGAAACAGAAGGTGCTTCTAAATTCATCTTCATAGAAAATAGAAATCACCTTCGATATTTGCCTTTGTATTACATTATTAATATTGTGTAATACAGATGGGTGACAAAATAAAGAAAAAAGATTGGCTCTATTATACCCTGGAGGGCAATTTGCTGGCATGGATTTGGTTCACTTGGTACCTTAGACGGAATAGTCACTGCATATCAATACAAAGTTCTTCTAAATGAACATCCTTATCTTGTGATGAAATGTTTCAATTCCTAATTTGAGCAATCACCTCCATGATGACTCCACCCCCATCCACAGGGCAAGACGGTTCACTGAATAGTTTGATAAATAGGAAAATTATGTAAATTATACGTTGTGGCTTTCACAGTCACTGGATCTCAACCCACTTGAAACCTATGAGAGATTCTGGAGTGATGTGACAGAGTGCTCTAACTGCCATTATTGAAACACCAACTGAGGGAATATATTGAGGGGAAAATGGTGTTTATCTCTCTTCTACAGTTCTGTAGAGTTGTAGAATCTATGTCAAGGTGCAGTGAAGCTTTCTGTGTGACTTGTGGAGGCCAAATGCAATTTATGTTGATTTTCCTTTCATTTCTCATACATCTGTATATCATACAGTAAAACAGAGGTGTCCAAACTTCCCCAGAAAGGGCTGGTGTGGATGCAGGTTTTCATTCTAGCCAATACCAGGAGCCATACATGAGTGTACATAAAGCCACAATCAACTGGCTAAACAGTCAATATACAGTGGTGTGAAAAAGTGTTGGCCCCCTTCCTGATTTCTTATTTTTTTGCATGTTTGTCACACTTTAATGTTTCAGATAATCAAACACATTTAAATATTAGTCAAAGATAACACAAGTAAACACATCATGCAGTTTTTAAATGAAGGTTTTTATTATTAAGCAAAAACAAAATCCAAAACTACACGGCCCTGTGTGAAAAAGTGTTTGCCTCCTAAGCCTAATAACTGGTTGGTCCACCCTTAGCAGCAACAACTGCAATCAAGCGTTTTCCATAACTTGCAATGAGTCTGTTACAGCGCTGTGGAGGAATTTTGGTTTTTCTTCAGTCATTCAGAGGTGGACTTGCTGGTGTGTTTTGGATCATTGTCCTGCTGCAGAACCCAAGTTTGCTTCAGCTTGAGGTCACAAACAGATGGCTGGACATTCAGGATTCTTTGGTAGACAGCAGAATTCATGGTTCCAGTTATCACAGCAAGTCTTCCAGGTCCTGAAGCAGCAAAACAGCCCCAGACCATCACACTACCGCCATCATATTTTACTGTTGGTATGATGTCCTTTTTCTGAAATGCAGTGTTACTTTTACGGCAGACGTAATGGGACACAGGCCTTCCAAATAGTTACATTTTTGTCTCATCAGTCCACAGAGTATTTTCCCAAAAGTCTTGGGGATCATCGAGATGTTTTCTGGCAAAACTGAGACGAGCCTTTATGTTCTTTTTGCTCAGCAGCGGTTTTCATCTTGGAACTCTGCCATGCAAACCATTTTTGTCCCGTCTCTTTCTTATGCTGAGTCATGAACACTCACCTTAACTGAGGCAAGTGAGGCCTGCAGTTCTTTGGATGTTGTTGTGGGGTCTTTTGTGACCTCCTGGATGAGTTGTTGCTATGCTCTTGGGGTAATTTTGATCGGCCGGCCACTCCTGGGAAGGTTCTCCACTGTTCCATGTTTTCGTCATTTGTAGATAATGGCACTCACTGTGGTTCGCGGCAGTCCCAAAGCTTTAGAAATGGCTTTATAACCTTTTCCAGACTGATAGATCGGTAGGTTTGTGACCTCAAGCTGAAGCGAACTTGGGTTCTGCAGCAGGACAATGATCCAAAACACACCAGCAAGTCCACCTCTGAATGGCTGAAGAAAAACAAAATGAAGACTTTGGAGTGGCCTAGTCAAAGTCCTGACCTCAATCCGATTGAGATGCTGTGGCATGACCTTAAAAAGGTGGTTCATGCTCGAAAACCCTCCAATGTGGCTGAATTACAACAATTCTGCAAAGATGAGTGAGCCAAAATTCCTCCACAGCGCTGTAACAGACTCATTGCAAGTTATCGAAAACACTTGATTGCAGTTGTTGCTGCTAAGGGTGGCCCAACCAGTTATTAGGCTTAGGGGGCAAACACTTTTTCACACAGAGCCATGTAGTTTGGGATTTTGTTTTCGCTTAATAATAAAAACCTTCATTTAAAAACTGCAGGATGTGTTTACTTGTGTTATCTTTGACTAATATTTAAATGTGTTTGATTATCTGAAACATTAAAGTGTGACAAACATGCAAAAACATAAGAAATCAGGAAGGGGGCCAACACTTTTTCACACCACTGTATATTGACTGTTTAGCCAGTTGATTGTGGCTTTATGTACACTCATGTATGGCTCCTGGTATTGGCTAGAATGAAAACCTGCATCCACACCAGCCCTTTTTTTCACACCACTGTGCATTGATCATATAAATATCATATCATTAATACCACTGAAACATAAACAGGTGTGGATCCTGCCCGATTGGAATGAAAACCTACACCCACACTGACCCTTTGCAGATGCAACTGGATGCAACACCTCTGTTACAGAAGCAACCATTCTTACATAAAAATCCCTTCAGCCCTTTGAACTTCAGCCCTTATGAGTGCAACAGTAAAATCAAATAACCAAAGGCTTAGATCTCCTAAAAGGCTTTAGACCTTCAGATACTCAAATCCTCATAAGGTGCCCCTTCAACATAGCTAGTGCTTCCGAGACAAGAAGGTTTTATGTCCACTGTCTGGTAAATTATGACCTACCTTGTTTTAGCTTTCTCTTTAGCAGAATGCTGTTTCCAAATTCCGCTATCTTCCCCCACTGCTCAGACTGCTGAATATAATCATACACATAGAAGATGGGAAGAAGACCCATAAGCTCCGCCTCTCCAGAGCCTCTGGGCAGGTTAGTCAACTGCATGATCCCTTTTGGGTTTATAATGATGGACAGCAACTCTCCCAGCACCTCACCTGAACAAAGAAAAGGTAGGATAGTTGACAATATTTGGCTTGGGCATGATAAAAAAAACTGAGACTAATTATTTTAAACTTCTGAGAAACTTCTAAACTTGACCTCATTGGCTAAGACTTTTCTGTCTGAGACAGCTCACCGTTTACTGTTAGCAGACGTTCCACATTCGACTTGGGCACAATCTTTGGAGGAAGAGAGTTTCTGAGCTCAATACGTGTCACAGATGTGCCTGATGAAAACAGCAGTTTTTTTTGTAGGTACCCTGAAATTGCTCCTTGACATGTACAAGTTATATCTTTCCAAAGAGAAATGGAATTCATTTGAAAGCTCTTACCATAGATGCCATTTGGATCAATCCTTCTTCCAACAAATATTTCCTTCCTAATGCCCTCCGGCTATTAAAAAATCAAATCATCTGTCAGGAATATTGCATTGTAGTATGAGTATATCTAGATTATGTGGATGTGCAAAACTGATTTAAAATTCTTTTGACTTGAAAAATATTTTATGCTCTCTTACCACCACTCTGAGTGTCTTGACCACCGTCTCACTTCCCTTTGAGGTTTTAAGAGTGAAGCTGAGTTTATGACTGCCCACTTCTAATGTCATGATGAAGAACTTGACTTGTACCACAGAACGGCCCTCAATCTTGCCTTGGTTTGTTTGTTGGTAACCATCCTCTGCCAGAAGAGTTCCACGAAACACACACACACCCTCTGATGCCGACAAAGTCACACTGTACTGATCATTGAAAGAGAGAGGGAGAGAGACCCAGAAATGGGTATCCATTACAAGTAGACCATGATAATAATTATTTTTGAAGCCATCAGAATTCTTATTTCCATCTTAATACTGTACCAAATTATGACTGAAAGTCCCAAGAATATTAAAAAAATTAAACACAAATAAAAGGGTATTGATAAAAGAGAAATCTTACTGTTATATCTGTCTCATAGTCATTGTAGACTGAGCCCTTGAGCTCAATCTGCTCCCCACGCACCATCGAGTAAGGCAGAGGTACATCTATACTCACTGCCTGCTGAACTGACACTTGCAGGGGATCTGCGACACATATTCCTGTTTTGAGATGCAAAACATAAGATACATTTGCACATAGCATCAAAAATAACAACCAAACAGACCAAACTGTGATTCATCTGATAATTGTAAATTAATTTGTCTCACATGCCCTTATTTATTAGTTTTGCTGCTTGTGGTATGCCTTGATTTACCACCTGATGGTGCTAATACAAAGCAGTTGCTTTATCTCACCATTGTTGAACACCCCAACAGCTCGGAGCTCCCATGTAGTCAGAGAATCAGGAAGACTTTTAGTGACCGTTAGTGCTTCAGACCTAAACAGTGTTTTATTTTAAGTTTAAAATTCAGTGTAAAATTCAAGTATTTAAGGAGCATTTCACAAGTTACTGTTATAATGTTAATGTCATAATGTTCCCACCTCTCAGTTTCATGTTCTTCCCACAACCAGCTCTCTGGGAAGTAGCTGCGGACCTGCTCGCTCTTCACATCCTCCAGAAATTCTATTTCTGCACTCAAATGAGACATGATATCTTAGAATTTAACTTTACAATATTTCATATCTGTATAAAACTCAATGGTAAAGAAACTTTAATGGTTCCAAGCAACCTGAGAATACCTGAACGAGCAAGGCTGACACCGGCACTTTCTGCCCGAAGCTTTTCGGCATACATGCAACATTCACGAAATGCTACCCTACATGGTATTGGACTGGTCTTTAATTTCCTGGTACGTTCTCTGCAAGTCTCCAGAGTTGGGGTACTGTCAGTTCCCTCTAGGCAACATTGTTTATAATATTTGTAATTTTCAGCTGCAGAGAAGAGATAGTTAGTTAGTTTTCTTTCAGTTTCTGTGTGCTGTGCATTTATTGAGTTATTTATCTTTTTTATTTTTTTTGCTGAATCTCATTTACAAAATTTATCAATTGATGAGTTAGCAGCTTAGGTTTTTTTTTTTTTTAATTAATACTTAAAGTATACAGATACCAACCCACCTTTTTCCTTGAATTTTTCACTCAGTGGGGGATCAGAGCGCTTTGTCCGGACATCAGTCAAAGGATTGTCAACTTGGAACCCTGATCAAAGCAAAGTGAAGTTTTAGCAAATGTGCAATCCTTTAGTTAGCCATTTTACCTTTTAATAGTAAAGGTGCAACAGGATATAATTTAATATTTACTAGTAAAAATGTGGCATAATTTTAGTAAAAAGTAACATTTGTCAGAATTCAAATTCAAGATATTGGAAATGTAAACATAATTATGTTTTTTTAAACTAGAAAGGAATAATTTTACTAGTCAAAATTCACATTGCAGAATTCTATAATAACTTTGGAAGGTGTTCAAACTTCAGTTTTTGCTTATTTTATTTTGTTTATATTTAATTAAATTCTCATCCCTGACCAACCAAGGCCTTTCTAGACAGCTGAACAGCCAGCTCTAGCAAGAGTCTTGGTGGTTTCAAACTTCTTCCATTTCACAATGATGGAGCCCAGTAGTCCTGGGAATATAAAAGCTTTAGAAATTGTTTTATGCTCTCATCCAAAACTATGTCTCAACACAATTTGATTGCAGATGTCTACAAAGAATTCCTTGAACATCATGGCTTATTTTTTAGTCTGACATGCATTGTGAATTGTGGGACCTTATAAACACAGTCATTCCCGATCAATTGAATTTTCCAAAAGTGGACTTCTGACAAGTTCTAGAGAGATTATTGTGCTTAAATGAATGGCAAATAAAAATGTATTCAGTTTATAATGAATTCTATATATTATACAGTCATTGGGAAAAAGAAAGTACACCCTCCTTCTTATCTATGTCTATGTTCTTATTTATCGGGGCTTAAAAATAATTGCGTGATCCTCAGCAACTTCTATAAACAACAAAACACAGCAGATTTCAATATGTAGTCATTTCCCCCCAAAATGTAAAGCAACATACAGCATCCAGGTGGCACAAAAGTACACACTATAATTCAGTAACATGTAGAACCACCTTTAGCAACAATAATTGGAGGTAAATGATTGCTGTGAGACTTTATCAGTCTTTTACATATGTTGCTTGAAGGCTCTCTGCTCTCAACAGTCCTTCTCACTATATAATGGTGAATGTCCTATTACTTGGTGAATGTTATCTTCCTTATACACCTTCCCAGAGTGCAGCGACTATCATCGGGACATGGTTGACGTAATTTGTTCTTGTCGTGATGTTGACACACACCTGAGTGCTCCAGAACACCAAAATGCCAAAGACTCTGCTTATATAGAGGTAGTCACACTTCTTGATGATTAACTAATCTTGGTCCATTTAATTAGTATCACCTGGCTAAATCTAATGATTGTGAAAGTAGGAAGGGTATATTTATATTTTCCCACCTGATGACTCTATATTGAAATCTCTTGTGTATACCTGTCTTTGTTTACTGAAGTTGGTGAAGGCACCAACCATGATACACAAAAACTTAGAATTTAAGAATATCTTCTTCCCATGAATGTCTAATGCAAACAAACAAACAAACAAACAAACAAACAAACAAACAAATAGATAAATTAATAAAATACAGAAAATACTGAAGTGGTGTGAATACTTCCTAAACCCAGTGTAGAATTAAATTATGACTGGTCATATATCACCATTAACTTATATTGAATTTCTCTTTCTTTCAAATCCACAATTGCTGTCCAAACTAAGTAAAAACATAAAGGCATATTGCAAATATTGTGAATAAAAAAGGTTTGTGTTTATCATGATGAACTACATAGTGATTAAAAAAAGAAGAAAAGTCTGTTGACCATTTTCAATGCCCAGTTTCTGAACTATTTTTAGGTCTTTTTCGTGGCATTTCTTGCACACGGCTGCTTAAAGAATCAATCACCCTCAAATTCACTGGTGTACAGTGTCAAAGATAAGTGCATTTAGGCATTAAATCTCTCTGTCTTAAATCTATAATATTGACCAGTCCTTTGTTTTGTGCTAAGATAACATCATAAACACATGATCATTTGTGTTAGCTAGGTGATGTTTGTTGCCAACAAAACACATTCCTTTATGGAGGCATACTTGTTTTCCACCACTATGTAGCTTGAAAGCATTGAGTTCCCGCTTCCTGAAAGTCGAGTGTAGCAATAAATTGCAGATAGCTTGTTTTGAAACATGATAGCTTGTGTTTAATAATAATAATAATAATAATAATAATAATAATAATAATAATAATAATAATAATAATAATAATAATAATAATTATTATTATTATTATTATTATTATTATTATTATTATTATTATATAAATGCAACTAATCAAAAAACTAGTGCAAGTGTCTGAGATCAATAACATTAATCCTTATATATCTAAAACTTAATTTCATCATGTTGCAGTCCTGAACTGCTCTTAGATGAATTTTTGCTTATGTTCATTTGCACAAATTTCAGTGTAGATCTGAAGTCATGTTTTTAGACCAGAACATATCATTTAAATATCATTTAAATCTAACAATTTAGATTATGTCACATTTACAGGAAACTAATGTATTTTTTTTATGATGCCAAGCAAACAGAATACCTGAATGACCAAGAGTGCCCATACTCTCATTTTCTTTCCGAAGATTTTCAGCAACAATGCAGCATTCATGGAAAGCAATCTTACACTTTTCATCATTGTTTAGTAATTTAATGCTACGATCCCAGCAGGTCTCTGAAGTTGGACTACTATCAGTTCCCATCAGGCAGCATGATTTATGTTCTTCATATTGTTTGGCTGCAGAGAAGAAATAGTACATTTTGTTTAAACATGTTGACAATATATATAAATATATTGAAAAAATCTCACTATGATGGCTCTAATATTACAGAGACAAACAGAAATACCCACCATGTTCCTCAAACCTTTCATTCAGAGAGAGATTGAAATGACCTGTCTGGACAGCATGCAATTTATATCCTGATCAATGCAATAAAACAAAATAATATTTTAGTAAATATGACTCTTCAGGCTGCTAGCAAAGAGTCCTGGACCTCTCTTTGCTCAGATTTTACAGATTATTTGCACAGTTAATCAATGAGTGTGAATCTGAGTTCACATATTTTTAGACCAGACATTACTTCTTGACATCAGAACAAATCTTACAGTTTATCTTTACAATATGTCACAATTCCATGGAACTATTTTTTTATGATGCCAAACAAGCAAAGAATACCTGAATGACCAAGAGTGCCCATACTCTTATTTTCTTTCCGAAGATTTTCAGCAACAATGCAGCATTCGTGGAAAGCAATCTTACACTTTTCATCATTGTTTTGTAATTTAATGCTACGATCCCAGCAGGTCTCTGAAGTTGGACTACTATCATTTCCCATCATGCAGCATGATTTATATTCTTCATATTGTTTGGCTGCAGAGAAGAAACAGTACATTTTGTTTAAACATATTGACAAAATCTCACTAAGATGGCTCTAAAATTACAGAGACCAACAGAAATACCCACCATATTCCTCAAAACTTTCATTCAGAGAGAGATTGGAATGATCTGTCTGGAGAGCATGCACTGGTTTGGCTAATTTATATCCCGATGAATGAAAGAAAGCAAAGTTATATTTTAGTAAACAGGAATCTTCAGGCTGCTACCAAAGTGTCCTGGTCAGCTTCATGCTGAGTTTATGCTGATTTTCATTTACAGAATGTATCACTGGATGACGGTGCATCTAAATTGTTCTAGGTTTTTTTTAGACCAGACATACCATGTACCTCTCAACTGTACGACAAATCTTATAATGCAACTTTATTTGTCACATTTGCATAAAACTGATGTTTTTCATTATGCCAAGTAAACAAAGTATACCTGGACGATGAAGAAGGGCTGGATCCTGATCTTTTGTCCGACGTTCTTCTGCAAAATTACAGCATGCATAGAAGGCTCGCTTGCATTGAAGGTGTTTAGTTGAAAGTTTCTGGGTTGCGCTTAAGCAGGTGTCTAGAAAAAGGCTGGTTTGCATTCCCTCTAGGCAGCATGGTTTATAATAGCTGTACTTATTGGCTGCAAAGAAGAAACAACTTATTCAAAATGATTTACAATGGGTTTTTTTATTTCCAGTTTTGCACCTTGCTCATAGAAGTTTCATTTATTGAAATCCATTCTTAGATTCTTAGAAAGCATTCAATAAATAAAACTTCCATGAGCTAAGATAATCGGGGCAAATAGTTTTGATGATCCAGTTGAGCACACATAAAGCTGACCATATTCTTCCTTCTCCATATCAGAAAGAGTGGAGCGTTTGGGTCTGACCACAGCTGTGCAGGTCTCATCTGTAAAATAAGGACAGCTTCTTTACTACATACAAACCCTACAAACATATCTTCTAGAAACCATTTAATTTTTCTGTTTGCTTTTTCACTTTATTTAAATTGCAGCCATGTTTCAGGGATAGGCTCCACCCTGAGCCAGCCTGGGATAACATGGTTACTGAAAATAAATGAATGAATACATTTACTGAATTTTATGTAATCATTAATAAATAAAACAGCAGACATAATGGACTAAAATAGTTGTCCAGTACATGTTCTAATGACCCTACGCATCCTGATGTATCCAGCTTCATCACCTGGATTGTCTTTTTGTTTGGTCTAAGAACTGTTGCTATAATTATAAAGACTGTCCTATTCTTGTCTAAGAATATTGTCTAATTCACTCATATCCAATATCCTTTTAACAGTCTTGGTTCTGTTAACCTTTACTCTTCTACACCTGTACAGTGTAATAGTTTATTATCCTACTGTCTGATATCACACAGAAGATGGATTCTTTCAAGGTTGCTTTCTTCCTCATGTTTTCTTAAGGAGTTTTTCCTTGATACTTATATAAATCTCCATTTATAGAATGAAGGATTCCTGAAATAAAATTGAATATTTACCTGCATTAAAGGCTTCAGCATTTGCATTTGTAAGAAAAGTCAGTCCAGCACGGATGAAGACGTCAGCGTTATTTCGGCCTCCTCCTCCTCCACAGCCAAGGTCACTATGCTCAAATTGCTGCACTACCTGTAAAAAGGACATCAACACAGTATAAGTACATACTACAACATCTTTATCACCACTGTCATCATGAAGCATCCATTATCCATGACTAGCATGCACATGCCCCTCACAAGTATTTTTGTGAAAATGATCGAAGCCTGCTCTTTCAAAAGAGCATAAATGGAGGTGCACATATTGACCTTGTTTAGTGGGTCTTTATCATTAGCTCTGAGGTTGTATAGGGCTGTATCTACAGCTGACAGTGCCACCAGGGACTTTTCATTCGTACTCTTAGTCTGTACTGACAATATAAGCTTGTCTTTGGGTTTGTAATCCTTATTTTGAGCTGCCAGGTTCACCTAAAACAAAAGGGAAAATTAAACAATTCTCTGCCAAGGAATCTAATGTGTATATAACTTGTACTTCTTTGCCTTTTAATCATCTTCATAAAATAAGTAAAGCTAATGATATAATATAATAGAATATTACGTCTAAATCATTGACACATTTGGCCTTGACGTCGAACCACACAGAATCTGCGACCAGTTCAGCTCTTTTCTCTCCAGAAAGGATATAATAGACCACCAGGCGGGCAGATGGCACCATGTTAGAAGTCACCTTAAAGTTAATGCTCTGGACTTTATCAGTTATCCGCTCTTTTGTGGCAAAATGTACCACTTTCCCTTTCGAAAGGATCTATTAGAAAAATAAAGAAATAAATAATAATGCAATTAGCTTACATCCCTCACTGAACAAGTCTAGACCTTTGGTATTTGAACATCGTTTACCTGGTAACTGAAGGTCTTCAATGGAAGATAGTCACGATACTGAAAGTTGATTTTGATAGAAGGATAGTCGTCTACCTTAAATGAAGGTGAAGGTAAACTGATATACAAATAGCGCTGATTGATAGACTCATACGCCAAAGCGTTGAGTTTAAGCTGAGCCTGGCTCTGTGGTGGATATTTAGAATCATCTGTTTCAATCTGAAATATAAAATCATTTAAAACTCATAATATGACATGTTAAATAGTTAACATTAAAAAAAAACTAAACTAAAATACTGTGTAGTTTAAACATGCTTATAATAATCCTACATCAAGCTTTGTTTAATGTAGTATTGCAAATGTTTACTCACAGTAAATTCAGCTCTTTCAACATTATCAGGAATATTGCAAACAAAATATGCAATACCATCATTTCTGGATGTCTCTCTGAGTTCATTTTGATATCCGTGGAGGTCTTCATATTCATTATTATTGTTAATTAGTGTTACTCTTGCCTTTACTGGCACATCTTTCACTGATTCACCCAGTGGGTCCTTCACCAAAACCTAAAAAGAGAAAATGAGCAAAATGCTAAAGAACTGCAGTATATCCACTGCGAGATATCACCAAAAACCAGCTCATGTTTAACATTCTCTTAAATCAGTTTATTGCCTCTTAGTTGATATAACATACTCTGATGTGGTATGGTAAAGATGGCTTGATGAAAGGCGGAGTAGCAATCAGTCTCAGGGTGAAAGGAGAATGAACAAACTTCACATTAGACAGAACTGCCTCCTGGGAGATGCCACCTAATGATGAGAGAGAGCCAAACAACTGCATCAGCTATATGTGGTTGAAATGACAATAAAAGCTTCTTGAATTCTTGACTTAACTTGAGGGAGTTTTTCCTTACCAGAGTTGCCACTGGCTTGCTCATTATAGATAAAAAATACATTTAAATGTTTGTATTTTAGTTTAGTTTAATTACATTTACACTTTGTTATTTTTATTCTGAATTTTTATATTTCTGTATTGTTGCAATGTCCATTATTAAAAGTGCTATACAAATAAAATTTCAATGAATTGAATATCCAGTAACAATTAATTTCCCGGGGTTGGGGGGTTGGCACCTCGTCCAGGGTGTATCCTGCCTCGATGCCTGAGATAGGCAGAGGCTCCCCGAGGATAGATCGGATAAGTAGTACAGACAAGACACACAAGAGTTAAAATGTTTTGTTAAAGTTCCAAAAATTTATGGACCTGACTGTGCATTATATACAGTAATGCTGAATCCCAGCTATGCTGATATTCTATTTAACAACACTCTTACTCCTGTAATATTGTTTAATTAATGTAATGCATTAAGAACCTTAGAAAATGCCTGCATGTGCACGGGGAGAATGTATGAACATCACACTAAACCCCCTCTGACTAACAAGAAAAGTTGGTTGGTTTGTGGCCCAGTGTCACAACAAAACCAAGTTGAAAATCAATCAATAAACAGTGAGAAAATCAAACATGTAATCAGATTGCAAAGACTGACCAGTAGACTCTTTTAGCAAAACAGCCACACGGAGGAAATGGTTTTTCATTTCCAACAGGTCTTGAGGCCCGGAGTTTGCCCTGGACAGCTCACGTCTGATATTTAACAAAACTTCCACTTCACCATTATACATCTGAAATAGCAAATAACCTTATCAGATTCATTGAGTTGCAGTGTTTCTACTTTCAATTGCTTTCTTCGTTCATAACTATAAGCTGAAATGTTTGCTGTCATTACCTTATACTGTTTTAATGATATCATGACCACATCATTATTATTGATATATCCGATCCTCACGAAGACATCTGCTGAACTGACTGGTTTCCCACTGACATATCTGCAGTGAAAAATAAAAAATCAAACTGTTAGAAAAACTATTAGAACAAATATTAGCTCATGGTTCTTTTGTTCTTCTTAAAGAAGTCCAACATAGAACAGTGTCTGAGGGAAACCAAATAGGATTTTATTTGTATACTTTAATGGTTTCCTATTGGTATCAAATGTTACTAAAGGGAACCTTTTCTCCTAACAAATGTCTACATAGGTTATATAGACAGCATACAGTTAATTCTCAATTTGCCAAAATTTTGTCATGTCTATAATTATATGGTAATATCATTTTTTGGGGAAGCTGTCTGGTGTGATAGCATTAGATTCAGTGGACCAGGAAAACTCACTTGGCAAATATCTTTAGTTTGAAGGCCTCAAAGTTTACTATGCTGATGTAGTTTGCTTCAGGCTGGATGTGGACTGAGATGCTGGGTAACACTGAGAAACAAAAGTTTCAGTGCAATTTACTACATGGTGAACAGCCGACACAATAACCTGAATGTTACATAAAACTGTAAATGGATAGATACCATATTCTTTGACCTCAAATTTAGCCACAGAAGTGGTAGTGAGGTTTGTAGCATAAGCAGCCTCGATTGTCCAGACCCCAAACCTGAGAATGAATTATTTCCATAAGCAACATGCTCAGACCTTTAGCAAAAAACACTGCCACTGACTGATGATTAATGGTTACAAAACCTATTCATACTTAGGTTTCAAGGGTATTTTGAATGGTGGAAGCAATGGTTTCACACCATTGATGTTGTTCATCTCAATAATTTCCACTTTGATGCCATCTGGGTCCTATTGCACAATAAAAGGTGTTCATATTGGTATATACGCTTAGTCTAACATCAGACATGAATGTGGAGAATGAAACTCGCCATGAACGTGAGGAACACAGGTCTGCTAGTCTTTCTCAGCTCCTCATTCAAAGAGTACACTCGCACCTCAACTGCACAGCCACAACAGTAAGAGAAATACACATATGCACATACACATCTTTCTTTATGCTTTTCACATACTCCCTTTCAGTTACAAATATAACACACCCTATTCCCAACACTCACCTTGCTGTTCGGGTGTATATAGTGGTTTATTAGTCTGGATAAAGAGAAAACCATTGTTACGAATGACTGGTATTTTTTGATCCCTGGTGAAGGAACTAGATATGGCCTGCAGGTGGAGATGGGTGACCTCTTGTGCAATGTTTGGTAAAATCTGAGGGCAAAGAGTAAACCAAAGTAAAATACTGATGCTGGAAAATTGAATTTTTATGTAGTGTCACTATATAAGTGGCACAACATTGTGAATTTGTGAAGTTAATGACTCACAGTTCTTCACAAGCTCACTTTTAATGTAATAATAACCTGTGACATTATTTAACATAATGATTTTCATGTAATCAGCATTTTTAAGCAGATGAAAGGGGTGCATCACTGTTACCCGTAGAGTAGCTGCAGCTTGGTAATTATTTTTGTCATTGAGTTTAAGAGTCTGAGACGCATAAGTTCTTCCTTCAGAGGCCAGATTGTCTTTAAGGTAAAGGTTCACTGTGGTTTCTTGGTCATAGTCATACAAGTGCACCATCACAGTCTCTGATGCATCAACTCGGAGAACTTTGGGTGCCGTAATGAGATACCTAACAAAAACTCAATATTAATCTCACTGTAGTAAGAAAATCTGAAAATCAGGGTTTTGCATCTTATTAATTGTCTTATTAATGAGTCAGCTCATTTCCAACAATAAAACTGGTATACAAAATGTATTAATGTTGTTTATTATTATTATTATTATTATTATTATTATTATTATTATTATTATTGTTGTTGTTGTTGTTGTTATTATTAATAATAATAATAATAATAATAATAATAATAAGAAGAAGAAGAAGAAGAAGAAGAAGAAGAAGAAGAAGAATACCTTATAGTTCAAAATTATACAAATATAATATGACGTTTTTTTTTAAAGTATTAATTGCCTTGTTTTAAACTGAATTTTGCAGTGGAACTCTTTGTTGATAGACAATAGTGTACAGTATACACTTACGTTCCCTGCTGAGCTTCAGCCACTGACAGCACATGTATAACGCAGAGCAGAATTAAAAGGTCCATCATAGCGCTGTCTTAGATCCACTCAGTGAAAAATAAAGCTAAGAGCAACACTGCTGCTTTTAGACTTTCTTTGCTTGTTTTCAGTTAATCATGAACCAGAGTGTCTCATGATGCAAGAACTACCAGAAAATGCTGCTAAAGGGCCGAGTGCATGGACCTTGGCCTAAATCACAAACAATGAAACCAAAATAACTGTAACTGTGCAGATTCCTTTAACATACACATCTCACAATAAAATAATAATAATAATAATAATAATAATAATAATAATAATAAGAAGAAGAAGAAGAAGAAGAAGAAGAAGAAGAAGAAGGAGAAGAAGAAGATTGTTGTTATTGTTGATGATATTGTTGTTAGTTTCGCACAACTTTAATAAGTGTCTAGAAGGTTCATAGTCATTATTAGTTTTAAGTTTGCAAGGTTTTGTACCAAGAAGTAATGCATATATGTCTAAAATGACATGTAAATGCGGTTCCATATAAACAAATATAAAAGTCTACTTGTGTATTTGCTGTGCCACAGGGTTTTTCAGTGTTGTGCAATATATAGTCACATGACTTTCTGGACATCAAGTCAGTTGTACTATTGATTGACTGGAAATGAGCAAAATGTGGATATATAACAGATACTCTAACAACTTAAACTTGTATTATTATTGACTACATCTACTGTTAAAGATTGACAATTGTTATGTGGTATTCATCATTCTATTTCAGTAATTTAATCTTTTAGGTGTCTTTATTATTTTCTTCTTAAAAACTAACTTTAAAATGAATGTTATATTAATTAGATGAGCAAGCATAGATTATTATTAATGATACCAAAGCAAGCAGGCAGAAGGCAGAAATAAACATTATACTAAAAGAGATTATGTAATCATTTATTTGCATACAATGTGAATATTCAAAGAGTTTATTTCAGAAAACAAAAGTACATAATATAATATAGCCAATTATTCTTATTTACGTTTTACATACATACACAAATAAAGTGACTGTTCAGTAAATTGCAGAAGTAGTAGAGTTTAAAATTATATTCACATTACTTTACAAACCTTACACAGATATTTTACAATTTTGTGCTCCCAAATTTTACTCTCTAGAGGTGACATGCAGGTCAGTAGGTGGAGACAGTGAGGCTTAAAAATCTCTTCATTTCAGACCGTCCTCATATTCACTGATTCACAACGGCACCCTTTATGTGCATTCTTTGAAGGTTTATGACAAAAATATTGTGGCTATTTTTCTGTCACCTAATTATAGTAGGGCATTTTAACATGCTGGCACTCCTTTTTACACTGTAACAATTTTGCATGCAAGAATTAATCGATTAAACACGTTGAATGACCACCTCATTGACATTGCTTGCTCTTGGAGGAGCCACAAATAACAGATATATAGCACCTTCTGCTATTTCGGCCTCTGAGAATTCAACACAATAAGCGTACAAAACCCACACTCTCTTGCACATGTCATTACTGTCATAACTTGAGCTGCTCAGCCCCGTACATCGAGTACACCGAGTCTCCAGCACACAACCGAGAGCATGAACGACACAGCATCCACTAAGAGGATGTGCAACTTCAGAGAGCGTTTTGTGCTCTATGAGGCTGTAAAGTCTGAAAGCAGGGGCACACTTTCACAGCTCATAGCACCATAGTGGGTATGTGGTGCACCAGCGAGGCCGGGTGAGGCACCGCTGCCATCTGAGGAGGAGGAGGAGGTGAGGGGGTCTGCAGCCCCACCACGGGCCCGGAACTGGGAGGACGGTGCCTTGCGCTTTTCTGGTGCGCACGCAGACCTGCCAGCTGTGAGTAGGCGCTCTGGCACACGTGGCACTTGTAGGGGCGCTCGCCGGTGTGCAGGCGCACGTGGTTGCGCAGCGTGGATGACTGACTGAACCGGCGGTTGCAGAAGCGACAGACGAAGGGCTTGTCGAGTGTGTGGATGCGCATGTGTGAGCGCAGATTGCTGCGTGAATTGAAGCCGCGGTGGCAGATCACGCAGCGCATGCGGCCCGCCGTGCTCAGGGATGTGCTGGACGACGAGGTGTCACACACGTGGAAGTCTTCTGGAAGTAAAGGGTGATGGTGAACATGTCAGTAACAATTTACCCAGTGAGAATTATCAGGGGAACTGTTACAGGCATGGCGTCACAGTTAACTAAAAATATATTTGAGCGAAAGAAAATTTGTGATGGATTTATTCGTTTCCTCACAAATAAGCGAGTTAATGACAAAGAATATGCTTCAAACATGTTTGTTTAGTCACTGTATGTAACACCTAACTCAATTTTAACTCTACATACAAGAATAACCTTAATGAAATCCTGAAGCATCTTACCATTTTTATGCTTCTTCTGATGTTCTTCGTCTATGCCAGGAACCCCAGGAATACCTAAAAATGTGTTGTGGGAATTTCCATACCAAACCAGCAGTTCCTGATCTGGGGGTATTGTCTAAAGACAGTGAAAAAAATCAATTCTGATTATTATCAATCATTTATTCAGAAATGAAAAGTACTTTGAAAATGAATACTGAATTTAACTGAAATAACCTACCGAACTTAACTATTACTTAAACTATTACTTAAACTTATTAACTTAAATAACTGTTTAGCTATTAATAAATAAATAAATAACCGTGTTTAAAACTTATTTTGCCAACATATTTCTTCTTTTTATTATTATTATTATTATTATTATTATTATGTTTTTATTTATTTATTTATTTAGTTTTGTTATTTATTAATTTATTTATTTATTTATTATTATTTATTTGTTTTTATTATTATTATTATTATTATTTTTTACCTCTACTGCTTTGTAGAATATGCTGCTTCCAATCTGCACCACCTCTAAGTTCTGCTCTTGCTCGTTCCGAGCACATTTGATGTAGGTCATCCAGCTGCGATGGTCCTCTTGACTAGCATCAATGAAGTAGCGCACTGTCCCGTCCTCATTAAAAACCTGAAAACAAACATGAACAAAAAAATAACTCTCAGTTTGCAATTAAAATCTCCTGTTCAATGACAGCCGACAGTCTCCTGTAGCACTTACCTCCCACATAAGATTGTTGTTCTTAAAGAGGTCTACATGCTCAGGTGCAATGACCCTGCCAGTGAAGGGTCCCATCTCAGTGCCTGCCTTGATCCATGTCTTGGAGAAGATGCCAAGACCTTCACCAGGAATGGAGCTCTGTGCGATAATCACCTCACTGGGCAACACAAGGCTTGACAGCTTTTGCACCTCTGTAAAATATATGCAAAATATATAATAAATAGGTTTATTCAGCTAGAGAAATGATCTATAAAGTTTGGATATTTATTTAAATCTAAGGACATAAATATGTGTATCTAAAAAGCCAGTTATGCTGGGTTTCTATCAGACATTTTTGGAGCCACAATTTCCATTCATCAAATTTTGTATAGAATACAGAGGATGTATTAAAGATATTAACTAAGGAGAATTTACAGCCTTTATTAACACTAAAAAAGATTCTGCAAAATATGTCAGGAATACAGTCTTGGAAAAGGAAGAGCAGATAGAAAAACAACTACAAAATAAAATTCCAGAAATTAATAATAAAATAAATCTATACAACACACACACACACACACACACACACACACACACACACACACACACAAATCTTGCATTCATTCTGCCACAGGTTGTGCCTACTTATTATTCTATTGAAAAAACAGACTTTCAATTAATATGTTTCAGTAAAATAAGTGTCTAAAGAATTCTGCACGGTTTGCTCCAACGTCCCGCCATAGCATAAAAAGCCGGTCCTAAATGAATGTGAAATATCTCTTTAAACGATGAAAAGGGTGATTTGTTATGCTTTCAATGGGAATGTGAATGAACAACTCCACACGCTTTGAAAGAAATGCCTCATTTCATACTCGTTATCCATTAAAGGACGTTTCAGCAATAAATCTGCACTGAAAACGAGGGCTTTTAAAATGTCAAATAGAAAAGAGATTAGACAGCTGACATGGTGTGAACAGTGATAAAATCAGAACTTCACGCTGTAATAATGTCGCTATGGCGGACTTTAGAAGGGTAGAGAGAGAGAGAGAGAGAGAGAGAGAGAGAGAGAGAGAGAGAGAGAGAGAGAGAGAGAGAGAGAGAGAGAGAGAGAGAGAGAGAGAGAGAGAGAATCCCATCCAAGGGCTGAAGACTGAAGGCTAAACTGAATAATAGACCTATTCTTTGGCTGTAATACTTTTTTTACTCAGGTCAAGCGCAACTTTAAGCATATGAATTTAAAGGTCGTATTTAAGTCAGCTCGTGTTAGACTGGGGACACTCGAAACGCACTGTGTTTAAATGTGTAGCAACAATATGGCAAGCTAAGTTCAATTTAATTAAGTGTTTATTTAATTTCATTTGTGCACGTGAATAAATATATTTTATAAACTTGTTTTTTAAAGGAACCTTTTAGTATCTGGTTCTCAAACAATTTTATAGAATAATGACCCAAATAATCACTAGCCACACACACTAAAAAGTTTAGGAGAAAGACTCAGCATCACTCGAAATAGCATTTAGGATTTTTTGTGAGGTTAAAAGCACTGCTGTGACACTCACCTCCGGAGAAGGACTGCGCCAGCACCTCTGCGGTAAAGGCCGTTTTGGGTCCCGCGGCGCTGCTCTTCTCCTCGAACAGATGCTCTCCGAGCGCGTTTCTCCAGCGACCGTACAGGAAACTGTGCAGGATGTCTGAGGTGATGATGTCTGACAGAGCCAGTGTGTGCGGCTTAAATCCAGCCTTCAGGGCCAGCGCTTCAGCGGGCAACACGGAACCCATAATTTCTGATCTCACTACGATTTAACACCCTTAGTTAGAAATGTCCCTTATCTGGAAATAAATCGGTTATACAACCAGACAAAGTCTTATTTAAAAAATAATAATGTGCCTATTTTTAAATTGTCAGAAAAGAAATCTCTATCTAAACTCGATCTGTCTCCGTGGTGCGCAGTGCTGAAGATGTTTCTCTTCTGCAGGCTCCCGGTGGGCTTTATATACGCGTGAGGGTCTGACCTGCGGTAATTAGTTATTAATGACCCACCCCTTGTGTGCTGTGTGTCTGTAGACTTGTTCTAGCATGGGGAAAACGCACGGTATTTATTGAGTGGCCATCAGGTGGGGGCCGTGTGTGTGTGTGTGTGTGTGTGTGTGTGTGTGTGTGTGTGTGTGTGTGTGTTCAACATTCAACAAGCTCGTTTTTACTAAAAGAAGCAGCCTCTCTGTCACACTTGTGAAAATGGCCCACACTTGCGCTCCTGGCAGGGAAAACGCTAAGCACACCAGCGACACAACATGGAGTCTCTGCATGAAAACAAGCTGGAATGATGGATGGATTAACAGAAAAATGATGCTGCTTAAATTTTGGCAGAAACGTCTAAAAAGTTAGAAGTTAAGCAATCTGACAGCCGAGCTTATTTATTTGACTGCGATGCGGTAGGCTATATTTACAGCATTTATTACTGTCAGAGAAAATAAAAATAACAGCAAACATATAAAGCAATTGAATTGTAAGGAAAAAAGTAATTTAAACATATTATAGATCAACATAGCAGTTTAACATGCGTTCATATTTATTTTTTCCTTTTACTGAAATTTACTAATAAACACTAAACACTGCAAACTGTTGTTTTTATCCCAATCCAAGACAACCATTAAATTAACAGTAATACATAGATTAAAAAAAGAAAAAAGAAAAAGAAAAGCATATCTAAAAAAGAACTAAATGTTATATACAGCATCTAGTAAACATACCAAAATTAAAAGCATATATTCCAGTTGAATAGATTTTAATGACGTTCTTAAACTCAATAATATGTAAAGCCGCTTGGGTCAAGTCTTTTATTTCGTTCTTTTTCAGGCCAAAGTGATTTAATATTCATGGATATTAATTTAAAGTCTTTAGGTATTGTAAGAGGGGAATATGGGCTTTTCTTTGAATAGCTCCACGTCTTTCTCCCTTCTCTTTTTCAAGGTTGATGGACTGAGCTTAAATGGGCCGTTTCCCCCCCTTTTCCAACAGGGAGGACATCTTTATTCCGTCCCCCGGCTTGCAGGGTTTCCCATTCAACTCTCTCCGATGTAATGTCGGCCGCAAAAATCAATCTTTCACGGTGTTCTTTGAGGACGGGTTGACATCCGTGCACTCGTGTTTTTCTTCTCCTTTGGGAGGACTACAAGGGGAAAGTCCGAAAAAAGTCTGGTCAAGGTTGGGGTCTGGGAGAGAGGACAGGGTGAAACGGGACATGAGCGAGAGCGCGATGCTGGTTCGGACCTAAGCGCGAGACAGAGAGGGAGACAGTAGGTGAGTGGCAGGGCATGAAAACAGATTAGGACTCAACAGCTGCTTTTTGTGGGACCTTACCCCCCCCTCCAGGTTTCTCCCCTTATTAGGCATGTGCCCCTCCTCGGTGAACAGGATTTGCACACACTTAGATTGATTTATTTTATTGTAATTAAATATTTATTGTACTTTTATTGGGTTCATACAACATATAAAGATTCAAGAGGTTTTTCTTGAAACTCTGAAATAATAAGCTGACCTGAGGCAAGCAAATATATTTGGCCACTTAATAAATATACATCTATTCCAAATGTAGATAAAAAAAAAACATGAAATCGTGTGGAAATGGATATTGCATTAGAATAATAAACTTACATATTGTACATATTAACCATTTATAAGCCAGTGTTCATGGTGCTTATTAATTCACAAATGCGTAAAAGGCGCGGTTAATTTCTGAAGTTTTCAGATAAAACAAACACATAGAAATGTTCACATAGAAACCGAACCTTTTCCGATGCTTCTTGAAATTATTACAGCGCCCACAATTATTACTGCAATGGTCCTGGCGTTTACATCACACACATGACTCTTGTAATCAAATTTTTGGTGACTCAGTCAGAAATGATTATAATATGGTCATACGCGTATAATACAGTAGCATATATGTAAGATTAAATTTAAAAAGCACCTGTTTGGTGACAATAAAACACTAATTATTTATGGTTGCGGGTACTCAATGACGCCCTAAAATTCTGCTAAAGGATAGATGAATTCTGAAAAGTCTTAAACGGAACTGGTGAAAAAAGTTACATATGAAGTAAAGACGAGACAGAGGAAGACTTGTACTGAAGCATCGCGCTTAAAAGACTTGAATTAATATTTAATTTGAAAATTAGATGCTAATGACAACGTGGATATAAATGTAAGCCTAATAATAGCGGGATAAAGAGATGTTCTCCTTGCGCGTAATGCACTTAGCATTCATGGCCTTAGCGCTTCCCAGAGCGCTTCAGTTTGCACAAAGCAGCAAGCTGTTTCGGGCTGCTTTTATCACAAAAGAAAGGGGACAAAAATCCCGGAATAATAGAGATTTGCAAATGTTTTTCAACTGATCTGACTCAATGAACACTGGATTTTTTCAGGCTAAGAAAAATAGAAGAGTCTGCCTGCAAAGCTGAATTGGGAGCATGGAGAAGAGGTGGGTTTTATATGGTTGGATATAAAATTTAATTAGCGTAGTACAGCCCTTGAAAGACAATGGGGGGTTCAATACGTACCCAATCTGAATCTCACTTGGGATCCAGACCGCGTAAAGTCAAAAGAATTAGAGAGAGAAAGGCGAGCTTTTTTTTTTTTTTCAGAGAAGCTTCAGAGAAAAAGACCGAGGCGGACGGCAGGTGACTGGCACGCGCAAAAACAAGGGGGGACACTTTTGGCACACAGCAGATTATTTGCAAGAGAGAGGAGACACAGCAAAACAAAATAGAGGTTTCTTCAGGTCTGAGCCACTTAGACCAGCTGAGGCGGGGAGCGCGAATAAAACAGAAAGAGGAGGACAAACAGACAGCCCGGAGACTCCGCACGCGCGCTCTTGGGAACGCACCCAAATGGTGGACTAACCCCGACGACAATATCATCCCGCGACTATTAATGCATACTCATCACTCGAGGTGCATTTTATTTCTCACAATACAGCCAAAGCGTCCAGCGTTTACGGACGAAGGAACCGTGTTGCAGCACGTGCTCAAATCGAATGAACCCGTTTAAGAAATAGGGGCGTGTGCGTTTGGCTGCAGTCTTTTAATTACTTTCATTAATGTGGGCATTTATACGCTTAAGTGTATTGACTTTTTTTTTGGAACAATATTTTGCAAACGAAATTTGTGCACTGAAAATGTAAGAATACTAAATGAATACAAAAACGCGCTGTATTTATTTATTTGTTTTCCTGTTTAAATTCTGAATTCTGGTTTTGTTGTCACGACCTGTACATTCTACAGCAATTAATTTGCAGAGACATTTATTGCAATATACTTGAGTGCTTTAATGCAAACCGATTCATCTCCATTCACAGAGGCACTTTAACGAAGCACTACGCACAGAGCAAGCGGTGCGACATTTAAAAATTCCCTGCAGTTAACATGCGGCACAGTGAAAAATGCAGAAGAGGAATCGAAAAGCAGCAATATTTCCTTGGTAATAAAATACCTGGCGTGCAAATACGTTAAATATACAAAATACAAAAAAATACACCATTAAGCGGTGTTTAAGACTAATTTCTAAACACAATGACTGATCTATCATGAACCCTTAATGCAAATAAATTACAAATCCGGCTATAATTTATTTTATTTTTTACTATTGTATTCTTAACAGCTCTTTTTTTTTTTTTTTCAAACCTTATCTTCATTATTCCCATAACAAATCTCCCAAATTAACCCTGATGGAACTGTTGAACTTGTCAAGGTTCTTCATAAAACTGCGCAGAGAACATTAAAAGTTTATTCACATCCTTTTGCAGATCCTTAATTCCTGCTTTTTAAACCTACCATATTAAAAAAATACCCGAAGAAACTGGGGGAAAATGAGCTTCCATCTTTTCAACACGTAGAGTTTAATTACTTCTGACTAGTTTTTCCTGTATTATAGAGAAATGTTTCAAAGCAATGAATAGACTCAGCCCTGGAGCAGAGTATGAAAATAAAGCCCTGTGTTACTTTAGCTATAATAATGTTACTCTTTCTGTGCCGTATTCAGAGATCAGACTGTGCAAATATTAATAGTAGTTTTCACATTACATACAGCAAGCACACAAACACAGAACATATCTTCACATTGGTCAGACCATAGCATAAAAATCTGAGATAAGATTTAATTTTAGTATTAATCAATACATTTATTTATTCCTAAAGAGAATGCTATTTGAAGAGTTGGATTTGGAAACAGCTGCTGACAGAGTCCAGGGAGACGGAGACAGACTTGCTCAGTGGGTGAACACGACAGTGCTCACAGTGGATGGATTTAGCAAATCACCATGACATATTAAAAGGGAAAATGTGGCATTTTGGTTGAATATTCTCAATCTGTCACCATTCCTTCTCCACAAAGAAGCAGTTTACTGTTCATATCTAACATAACTAGCTTCAGAATCATACAATACGTAGGCATAAGCAAGACCAAAAAAGGAAAAAGAAGCTAAATACAGGAAATATGGGATAATTGCAGCTGATAAAAATGATAGAGTTCCTAATAAAAAGAACTTTGAAAAAAAGCCAAATGAGGAATGTGGAAAGTCCATATATGAGTAAAATACAATAAAATTAAGTTCTATTCATTTAACTCAAAATGGCTTGAAGAAATCCAGCTATAAATGTGCAAGCCACAGGCAACTGTGTCAAAGACAAAATCCCTGAAACAACATGAGGAAGAAATGTTGAAAAGAACCTGACTGAAATGGGAACCCATCCTCTTCCTGGTGACTCCAGATAGTGGGGTCATTATATCATTATACAAAAACTGCTGTAGAAGAGCAAACAGGATGTTGACTATGAGTATATTGTAAATAGGAGTCTTGGGATGAGCACGGGACAGTCTTTATGATAAAAGCAGTAGTTCTTATAAGATACAAACCTACAGATTGTCCACAAAATCAACAGGTGTGCCATGGGTATAAACGATTTTTGGGTAGTATCAGATTATTAGAGTATCAATGTGTGACCATCCATAGCAGCAGGACATGAGTCACAACTGCAAAATATCCAGATAAAGGAAGTAGGAGTATGTGTAGTCATTCAGGAGGAATTACACAGATCTGGGGATAAGAGGAGCCACAGCAGTAGCATTGTGTCAGGATCAGGTACTAGCATCAGGCAGCAGGGGTCAGGTACAGCTAAACAGATAGAGTGAAGATTATTAGGTATGCTCTTAACCTACAGGTGATGTAAAAGGGTGTACATTGTGAACAGAGCTTTGACACCATAAATAAAAGGGCGACATAGAAAGTAACACAGATATGAGGGCACAGAGAGTAATAAAGCAACCAGTCCTTCCAGCAGCAACAAAACTGGATGATTGCTTGATGGAGGCAACAGCTTCTTGCTTCTGAGCACTAACTGGAATGCTGTTCCTTAGTTGGGATGGTTGGTACCCTCTTACCCTCTTAAAAATAGAATTCTTCAGGGGTCATTTACAGGGTTATTTATAGCGCATACAGTTCTTAGCCTCCTAAAAGGGTTCTGGTTTGAACCCGCTGTGATGGAGTAGCACCCTGTTGTTCTACATAGAACTCTCAGCAGGGAAACCAAAGGATTCTTAACAAGATAAAATATTGACTTTTTATTTTTCTCTCGTAGTTTTTATTGTTCTAGATGCTGACAGGGAAGATGCCTTTGTAAAATCAAAGTGAGGTTTGTTGATCATAATAGTGTAGACAATCCAGTGCTTCATAGGTCATTGGAAGTATTTTATAATTTATGCAAACCTATTCTGTGATCCATTGTACTGTGGATTAAATAGGAATAATATGCTTATTATGAAACTCTGTTTCTACTCAGCACTGGCTCATGCATTCTGGACTAACCAGAGGTTTTACTCTTACTGGAGCATCCCAAAAGCAAACTGATTCAATAGTCCAACCTAGAAGTAACAGAAGAACAAACTAGCTTTTCTACATGATATAGCAATGTTATATTTCTTATCTTACCAATGTTTCTTGTACTCTATGGCCAGGGCAGAAGAATGCTTGTCATGTCCAAATTAAGTAGAAGAAAGTTACTTTACTATTCAGCCTCTTTTAGACATTTCTTATCATCATTAGTCTGATTAGTCAACGGTAAAAATTAATACCCAGAGCTAGTACAGTATATAATGGGAAAGGCAGTTGGCCTAGAACAGAGCCTTGTGGAAAAGTAAACTTCATTTTTTTATGCACAGAGATGTTACCATTAACATTAGCCATTAAAGTGAGACTTGAGCCAGGAAAGAGCTGTTCCCTTAAGCTTGACAACATTTTCCATTCAATCAGAATATTTTTCTCTGTGCTATTAATAGCTTCAGAGAAATCATTTAATGCAAGTAAATAGCTATGACTGCAATCAGAAACCAGTAGCAGGTCATTAACTACATTAACCAGTGCTGCCCCAGTACTGTGAGGAGGCTTAAATTCCATACAAGTGATTCTTGTACAAATATGAGCTAGTTGTTAGCTACATCCAATAGTGGAACCTGTAGAAAACATACACACCTGAGTAAAGATACTGCTATTATAGTAATAATTCATCTTTTATATGCCTGCAATTGACACAACTAATCAGAAAATATTCTGAATCTGAGGAATGCACATCAGAGTGAACAATAATGTTAACTAACAATTATATTAACTAAAGTGAGCTGCGCTGAAGTGCACACCACCTCGGTTATCAACAGTATATAAAGAAAGGTAAAGCATTTGGCACCTGAAGTGGAGATTTTCAAGGGGAAATTCTTTATTGTGCTTGGAATCTCAGCATCTCAAACACATCATTAATCATACCAGCATTAATACAATTATTCTTTAAAATATTTCTAGTAAAATATTTTACAGGAAGTCTGAAATTAAAAGAAAAGTATTTAAGTAAATTGATCATTTTTAAAGTGTGGAATATCTAGTCTAGTAGTGCTGGTTAAAATGGCTGCTTAATTGTGGCTACAGAATCACTTTTCCACCACTTTTTGTGATTTCAGTTATTTTTAATAGCAAAAACAAGGGATAAGGATGCTATGAACAAGGGTACATTTAAAATTATTGATAAAATTATGATCAAAATGTTTATTCTGTGAATATTTGTCAGACCTTTGTGTTCAGTCTTCAAAAAACAAACAAAAAAAAAAACAAGAACATAGCATGCAAAAATCTGTACAACTTGCTTTCTGGCTGAGAAATTTTTAAAAATTAAATTTACAATTACATCACTTTGTGGAAAATGATATATATATCCACCTTTAAAGTTATACAATGATGTGGATTTTGTGGAGCTTCTTGGAAACTTTTAAACAATATAATAATCAGTAAGTTAAAGGGCAGTTTTAAGAGTGAGAGTTTACAGTTTTACAGAGTTTACATTCACAGCATTAGCAGCAGTCTCATGGGGCTCCTCAGAGACAAAAACCCAGGGACAGGGACACCAGTGGAAGCAATAATTGCTGTTTTTCACATAACAACAGCCACGATAAAACTGAAAACAGTATTAGGGTATTAGAGTGGCTTGGTGGCTGAAACATACAAAGGCCATCAAATAACAAATATTTATTTAAGTAAAAGCTAAATCCAGCAATCATCTAGCTGAAGGCTTTCCAGAATGTCTCTTGTTGGTGCTGTCAAATCAATAGATGTGATAGAAACTGTATACAGTCCTCAACAGACCTACTCCACTTACCAGATCTTTCATTGAGTCCTGAGAGCATGAAGACCCAGACCATCTCAGAAAGTATTTTATAATATGTGTGGAGGAAAACCTGCCAGGTGTTGCAGAAGCCGAATTCTGCCAAACAACCACAATAAAGGTTTTATGGCTATAACATGCTTATAGTTTTAGATATATTTCTCTAGAACAATATAGAAATGCTTGTATATGCTTTTAAAATTTGTCTAAATTTGGTAAGATGCCAATGTAATAGATGTAAGCTGAAAGATGCAGTAGCTGCTAGCTTTCTAGCTAAGCAGGCTATCCATATGCAGTGAATGTAGTAGTCTGATTGAGTTGTTATGTGCCATAGCAAGATGTACATATGTATAATCAAGGCGATTTATATTCAGTCTGTCAATTATTTGTGATACATATCAGCTGTTGTTTATAATGTGGAGATGACAATAAAAGCTGTAATGTTTAAACTCACGTAATTAATCAGTGATCATGTCAAACAAACGTAAAACAATTGGAGAGAGAAGAGTCCTGATGATACTCCTGTGCATCAAATGTCTGGATTGACTTTTACTCAGGTGATGAGATAGAAACACACACACACACACACACACACACACACACACACACACACACACACACACACACACACACACACACACACACACACACACATGGTGCAGTTTCATTTCAGTAAAGCAGGATCCACACCTAAGTCCACCTGTTTAATTGGTTGACCTTGGCCTTCAGTAAACTCAGGTGTGGCTTCTAGTTGAAATGAAAACCTGCACAAACACCGGCCTGTTACGGATAAGAATTTTCTGGTTCTAAGAAATTCTAGTATACAGACAGACACAGGTTACAGGATCATTTTTCAATATTTTCAATATTTTATTCCATATTAAAACAATGACAATTTAAATCAGCAGTTTTTCAGCAGTCCACCGGTGTGTTGGTGTCTTTCAGTGAAATTGGAATGCAATCATGTGCTTCTGAGGTAAAATAGCATTTAAAATGCCATAACTATACTTTTGTTTGTAATGCATACAAAAGAAAAAATGCATTGACTTGACTGATCCTCTGGAAGAGTGAGTATCTTTATCATGATCAAAACATTCACAGACTTCAACATGGAACCACTGAACAAGAGAAGAGGGAATCTCAGTCATGACTGAAAGGATTCACCTGCTCAAGGGCATACAAACACAACTTACACAACATCCAATGTGACCTGCAAAGTGACACAAGTCATGGACATTTAAAAAACAGACAGATAAACATATGTTACAAATCTTTGTGAAATATATGTTTTCTATTCATTAAGTCAGCTGTAGATGTGTATGGAAATGTAGTGGGTTTTATTGCACAGTGTTTTCCCCCCTTTTGGTAAATAAATACAATCCACACCTATAAGGCTATTTGCTGATTTACTGATGCTGGAGTCAGTCAGTCTTGGGTTCACAGAGAACAAAGCTTGTTAGCAGCATTAACAGAAATACACAGGAAGAATTCCTTTGATTGAAAAGGTAAAAGCCAGCAAACATGACCCTCACATTTACATAATTTACCTATCATTTATCTAAGATGGGTAGACACTGATCATTTTTATTATTCATGTGATTGTGACATTTACAAGGCAAGAAATATGTGGTAAATGTGCTCTCTAAACAAAAGAGCTTTCATTCCACAAAGCAGTGCTTACAGACCCTTGTTCAAAGTTTTTCAGCACAAGTCAATTTAACGCCTAGTGCACTTAAGAGATACAATTCAATATTCAAGGCAGCCAAAAGTGGTCCACTGTGTGCAATAGAAAAAAAGTCAAGAACTAAAAGCAAAATCCCCATTTATCCCACCAGCAGCTAAATTTTTAATCTGTGGTTATCTTGCTCAAGGTCAGAGAAATAAATGCATGTTCTTATGTATTTACAGTTCCACTTAAGAAGATATTTCCTGCCCTAATCTATCTGCTTTTATTACTGCTTGGCACCACTCTCACTATTCAATTAAGGGACACCTTCTGGGTCATTACCGAATAAATACTCATTTGCTATTGATGCCAAATGCGCTTTTAGCATTGGGTTCTCCATGACTATTAGTGTAGTGTGCATACAGTGCAGCTGCCCCATCAATTCCCATGCTACCCTTCTCATATTGTGGGCTCTCCCTCCCTCTCTCTAGCTTCCTGTCTCTAACTTTTAAAATGCCCACTTAGCTCTCCCGCATTGAACATCAATTTTAAGTTGTTGTCATCTGATGTGTAATTACTGGTAAGGGCTTGCCGTCTGACATCATCGCTGCTCCGACCGCAGGGTAAAGTGGGGTGGCAGGTGGGTGCAGCTCAAACCAGCCACAAGACACAGTGACTTTTCCTTCAAAAAACAACTCATTTTCAACACTCATTTTTGAACTCTAATGCCATTTATAACCCTTCACAAATTCATTTTGTTTTAAGATATTACCAGAACGTTTACAGGGTTTTTAATTGATGGCCTTTAAGTAACATCGAGGATTATTAGAAAGGCTAAAACATTTAGGAAACCCAAGGCCAATTTGGCAACAATCAAGTGAAAATGTTGTCACTGTCACTTAGCATTTAAAAAACTCAGGAGAAGAAAGTTTTGTTTTTCATACCTGTCTCATGAGAATAACATTTCTCATGCGTATTAGACTGATCTCCAGTGTACAAATTGCTGTCTGTTGTTATGCAGAGGTGAATATAGTAAAGGCACAAGATCACCCAGCCTGACATGGCCTTATAAAAGGGCTGCAACTCCTCTCTACATTTTCTCCTAATGTCCATGAAAATCAGAGACAAAACCAGACACTGTTCCCAGTACAGAGGAGAAAGGAACACCAACAGTGTATGCCTCCCCTCTTCACGACCTGCGTGTGGGGGGTAGCAATTAACCACCAGGCAAAACACAATCATTTCAGCAAGAGACATAGGAGAAAAATTCAAGCGTATCCCCCTTTTTGCAGCCTGGCAGATTGCACCTCTTTTCATCCCACGCTTTCACAAATCAGTTTCCCCTTATTCTGTAAAGGACAGTCAAAGCCCAGACAGCAGCCCCTTTTTCAGCCACAGCTCAAAAGAGGCAGCCAGAGATGTCCGAACATCAATTACATGTTTGTTCACTTTCGGGTGACACTCAGTTGACCCCTGGAGAACCTACACTGAAAGGGCCGCAAAAAAAGTCTCCTCCTCCTGTTGGGCCTTTCCCGATGCCAATAGACTACCCTTGGGCCATTAACCCATTGTCAACCAAATGCAACTTCTGCATTAATGAACCTATTATGAGGTCTGCAGTCAGAGAATGAGAAAAATAAAGACACCAACTATTCAATTCATGGAGTGGGCCTTGGCGAGAAGACATAATAAGAGACTCTAAATGAACCGGGTTTACGGAGCCAAAAAGAACTGGATACAAATCTGTGAAAGAATTTAAAAAAGCGTAAAGTCAGGGTTTTGAGAACATGTGCAAAACTGTTCTGAAAAAGTCATTTCAGCTGCCAACATTAGGCAACTAAGATATTATCTTTTATTTATTTTTAATTGATTAATTAAGGATATACAAAAGGTAGTTTGGCCAATGAGAAGCTCTTATTCTAGAACAAATAGAGCTATGAATAATTTTCATCTGTAATGCATATTGATACTTCAGTACATTTTTTCACATTAAACTTTGCTCATTTGCTGATTCTGCAGATTATTGGGCACCTCCAGCTCTGGTAAGTGTGCTCCATAGAGAGCTCAGGATGATGCGAGTAGGAGGGCCATGGCGCCGGCTGTGTGTGGTATCGTAAAGACATTAATCACTCCTGGCCAAAAGCCGCCGCTGACAGCGCCCAGACCGGCTGACTTCCATCCATATTGGCTTGTTTCTTATGTTAATGCAGTGATGGGGCCCACTGAAAATCACCACTATTTGTCACATTCTCCTCTGCACAGAAGGGATTGACATTTCTACTACTTTTTTTTAAAGCATTATCATAGGTGGAGCTGCCACCCAACCATCCATCCTCCACTCTACAACACAAACATAAGCACTGGCGCATCTTGCTCGCTCACTGCGACCAATGGCCCATTCCTAAATGGTCAATGACTTTTAAATAGCAGGCAATAGAGTGAGCATGAATGGCAAACCAACTAATTTGACTCTGTCATTCTCTCATTCGAGTCCATTGCCTTGAAAACGGCTCTCATTAAAAACCCGAGGCAATCTTCCAGATGATTGAGGGCTGTTATTATGAACCTCAAACAATTAATGTCACATTACTTTAAATGCATTATCCCCTTCATTAGGCATTTTACGTAGAGACCCATTGGAACTTTTAAAAGCCGTATCTACATGAACAGAGCCAGGAATGGAAGAAAAGAGAAAGATCGAAAAACAGAATGAGAAAGATGGCCACCCAGGTGCTTCTGTCTCACTATTTAAACCTGACTTCCTTTACAAGAGGTGAAGTGAGGAAAAAAAATCTACATATTAGGAAAGATTCAGCCTTTCAAAAGTTTTGAAAGTGATATATATATTATATATATATATATATATATATATATATATATATATATATATATATATATATATATATATATATATATATATATATATCACTTTCAATATATATATACCTTAAAAATGATAGGAAATCATATATTTTAGAAAATAAATGGTAATATAAGGCTCGCACGACATTGGTGAACTTTTGTATTGAAAATTTTCCGTCACATGCCATGTCTTGATTTTCAGTGCTCTGCATTCTTTAAATATTTGACATTAATTTCTTTCTATCTCTAAAGGAAGTGACATGACTATGAAAAAGATCTGTACTTAATGTTTTTCATGTAGAAATGACTACTATTTCATAGGACAAAAGCATTTTAGAATCAATAGCAAGCAGATTAGATTAAGAGAAATCTAACATGAATTATTACAATTTCATGAACATACATTTTATTTTGTACTTTCATTAAACAGCACAACAATGCAGCCAAGAACACATCATTTCATTGTCAAATAGTCTCACAATATCCCACTGAGAGTTGACCACCCATGTTTAGATAGAATAAAGAAGCAATATGCTGTATATATGTTTGTGTGTGTCTATTTTAAAGGACAAGAGCAATTCATGAGACTTCACAATCAATATCTACTTACAGTTTAGCAGTATATTGGGTAAATTGAGTACGCTTCACTTACTTTTGATATTCTATCACTTCAAGCTGGTTACCTACTGTGAAAGTGGATGGTGAAGTTGAAATAGAGAGAGAGAGAGAGAGAGAGAGAGAGAGAGAGAGAGAGAGAGAGAGAGAGAGAGAGAGAGAGAGAGAGAGAGAGAGAGATTGGATCACAAGTTAATCAAACTTTTCATCTCCTTTAAAGAACTTAATACAGAAACAAATTTAGTGGCCAGGGTGCTAAAGTGCTAAATTGAAAGTGTATTGACTCAGGACTGATTCAATGAAAATAGAATGAGATGGTTTTGTCAATATTTTCTATAACAGTCTCTCAGTCGGAGAGCCCAGTGCAGCTACTGGTTCACCCACATACACAATATATCTAGGCAGAATTAACTGTGGACACTTGAGCCACTGGTTGCAGATAGATTGGATAGCAAGCTGAGCTGATTGTGTATCGAGCAGTTCACACTTCCCACTGTTCCATGAAGGCAAGAGCTAGAAGTTTCTGGAGAAGTGTAACAGTGTTACTTATGTATTTTTAATCAGTTAATCCCAGGCAGGTGAGAATTTGAGACAGGTCAAGTGAAATATAAAGACTCCTTCAGACTGACCACTGGCAGTACTGCTAAGTTAAAAACTGAATGCATTGGGAACAGTTGAACTGAGAGATCAATAAGCAAAATAAACAGAACAGATAAAAGCAAAAGCACTTAAGTCTGACAAAAACACACCTGATATTACATTCAAAATGGAGGTGCACAGAGAGCTAAATACACGACTCCCTTTGCATCAACCGTTACACTATATAGCTGTACGGTGAATAGACCCATACCATTATACCCATATACCCTTCTTTTAACACAAAGTTGGAAGCACACAATTACTTAGAATGTTTTTGTACGGTGTAGCATTAAGATTTCTCTTCACTGGAACTAAGAGGCCCAAACCTGTTCCAGCATTACACTGTGCACAAAGCAAGATCTATGAAGACATTGTATGCCAAAGCTGATGTGCAAGAACACGAGTGATCTGAGCTCTGACCTCAACAACCTAAATTCTCACTTGATATAAGTTCTCAACCTCTCTAATGCTCTTGTGGCTGAATGACCACAAATCCCCACAGCAATGCTCCAAAATCTAGTGGAAAGCCATCTCAGAAGAGAGGAGGCTGTAACAGTAATCTTTTTCTCTATGTGGCACACTTCTACGGAACATTACTAGAGAAATATGAGACTATTTAAGCAAGTATTTGTATTTTTTCTAAACACCAGGTGGTCAAAGTGTACGGATAATAATAATTATTATTAAATGCGTTTTGTGACAGTATATGTTATTTTATGAAATTAACTTTTTTATGTTATATGCTAAAATAAACATTATCCTTATCAAGTAATAGCTCACAAAATCAGACTCATGCTGTTCAGGAATTTCTATAGCAGCTAAGAGGTGAAACAAAATGAAAAGCAAGATTTGAGTGCTTTCAATAATCTCTCTTTTGAAACTTCCTTCATTTTAAATCCTACACTAGTCTCCTCACACTGAGACTCTAATGTGAAGTTAATCCACTGGCTACTTGGTTCTGCTTTCTCCCACATTATAACAGCACCTCTTCTCTTTTCTCTCTACCTCAGTATGCATCTTCCCATGATAAGCTTTTTAGGAATCTTAATATATGAAAAGATATAATTTAGTAGAAGACCCCAGGACTTTGTCATCATAGTGCACAATAGCATTTCAGCACATAATAGTTTTCACTCAGTGGTAACTTAAAAGTGTCTCTGTCTCTCTGTGTGTCTCTCAGAAAGCAGAATGGCTGTTTAAGACCCAGTGTGTTTTTTTTTTGCTTTCTGTTAAGCGAGTGTTAGAGAAGGAGCTGGCAAATGCTCAGTCTTACAACTCTCAGCACTCTTAAAAATTACCGTCCCTCCCTGTCTACTGCCCTCACTGCATTACTGAGTCTTGATTTTCCATGTTCTGAATGATTGCCATTCCAAGCTCTTTTTGTGTTTGATCTAAACAAACTCTTGCACAGCAGAGGCCTGATAGTGTGATAAACAAAATGTTCTGAACACCATCTGTTGTTTCTTTTCTTCTTTTGTCTTATGAGACTCAAACAGCCTATTCAGGTATTATAAAAAATGGACATCAGTGCAGAGCAATTCAATTTTAGTTGTGTATCACTTTTAACAATAGACATTGTCACAAAGCAGAAATCCAGATGTACAGTATGCAGGTGAGATTATCCAAAGAAATTAGGGGGAATAAATAGTATTTGTGACGAATTTATGCAAATTCTCCATGTGATGCTTTCATTGTTCCATTTCTGAATGGTGATCAGTGTGTTCTCAACTTAAATTTGTATGTGTTTTAAGATGGGCTTAGTAATTTATTTTATGTAGTGATCTGTGCTGTAGATACAAACTTACTAGCTCTGTAATATTAGTCACAGGCAACTGCATAATGTTGCATTAAATTAGTGGCAGCTCAGCTGAGTGTAGCCCCAAGGACCACATCAAACAACTGCATTGTACTTTTCAAAAAAAGTAATGTAATTAATTTATACTTAATAACACATCAACCGTTTTCTTTATAAAAATGCAATTAAACAATACTAATTGTCAGGAATGTCATGACTAGAAAAATCATAGGAATCTGGAATTAGGATACTGTGAGTTACTGAGTTATGGACGGAAATGTGTGTCAAACTTTGGCTCACACTTACAAATCAGTGATCTAAATCTCAAAGTTTGGAAATAATTCTATTGGCTTCCATAGACTCTCAGGGCATGTATATTAATATTAATAATCATTATCATCACCATGTAATCACTAAGTCTTCTGCATCTTTGGTGTTTGAACCTCTAAATACAATGTCCCTTTTATTATACTGGCTGAGCAACTGTCATTAGTGAGGCCTGAACAGCGCTCATGCGGTCAGAAACCCTACCCCAGATTGGGGAAAAATTGTTCCCACTGCAGCTCCTCCACTGACCCTGTGGTGTGATGTCCATGACATGGCTGACCTTATACCTGCCCCGGTCAGACACCTGGCCTAGAGGTCCAGATGGCACTAATGGGAGAGACAGAGCAAAAAATTTTTTAAGAGATTGTGTGTGTGTGTGTGTGTGTGTGTGTGTGTGTGTGCATGCGTGCGTGTGTTTGAGGAGAATATGAGATAATAAGAAAGTTCTGATTTTGCCAGGAAATATCACATTATGTTATATTCTTTATGAACAGAGTGCAACTAGCATGGCTGAAGTTGATTGTGTGTGTGTCCCTTAAAGTTTAAATTTAAAGAAGCTTAAGTGTTTAAAAAATCACCCAATAAATAATTTCAACTATAAATGTTACAAAATTTAAAACAGTATAAATCCACAGATAATGGTGTTAAGAAAATGTCCCAAAGAGAAGAATCTTTTCAATAATCTTTCATTTTATATATTTGTCCAGCAGTTAGTATAAATGCATCTGGCAGGCCAAGGGCAGAAGCAATCAGTTGCTAAAATCTAGCCCTAATAAATGAGAAGGCCACAGAAGACAAATCTTTCATTTTGACAAAAGGTGGGCATTACAAAGAGAGCTAAATGAAAACAAAATTACTTAAGATAGGTATCTGGCTGAAATGATAACATATAAAAGCTCTGAGATGAAAAGAATGAAAACAGTTGCGGTGCTTGGAAGAAATCCTCAATTTGATCTCTTGAGTGTATTCTCCCATCTTATTACCTTCTCTCTTTCCTTTTATTCATCTACGTATCTGTGTTTAAAATGACTCAATTACCCAGAACCCTGTGGTGAAAATTACACATGTTTCCACCATATTTCCTTTTTTGGGACTGGGACATGGGGGACCTCAGGTTGCCCCTGCCCTATCCCTCCACCCACTCTGTCCCCCGTCTTCTTTCTCACCTCCTTCTTTTGCTCCATCTGTTGCAAAATGCATGCTCACACAAAACTATATATATATACATAAATGTGTCTGTGTGTGTGCAGAATCATTTTTAACATTTATTTAACCAGACTTTTGGAAATTTCATGGCCAAAAACGATTAAAGTACAGTTTTTAGGTGAAATGATAATACTTGTCAGAGTCCATATGATCACCTAATCAAGATGTCATTTGTTTAATAAAAAATCAATAAAATCACAGTGATAATGTCTCAGTGTTATTCGTTACATTTGTTAGACTGGACTAACTGGGTAATACGGCTTATTATGAACATCTGCTATAATACATTCACTATCTGTGAAAAATCTAAAATAATATTTTGGTCTTGGCTCTGCTACCTAAAGAATTGATGTGATTAGTGAATAAATGTTTGAAACAGTTTTTAATTAGCTTTGTGCACAATGGACTGCATAACAGGGCAAAGACTAATGCACTTCATACCAAGGCATACTTTACTTGCCATAATCTGCTTTATTATAATGGACAGTCAACCGATACTTTTTTAAATGGTTAAATATATATTTTCCTTTCTCAAAGGATATCACTTATATTTGTCTATATATGCAACCAATTCTTTTCAGACTATTAACATCCTTGGTTTATCCATTCTTCTACACTAATGGAAGCCTCCATGTCCTTGAAACAGTTTTCTAAAGAAGTCAGTCCATTTCCTAGATAAGGACCATTTTAGTGCAGTCATTATGCCTTTCTATGTTACATCTCATTTGTTAGCAGTAATTGGCTTACTATTGTCTATCCAAAACTGCAAGTATTCACTCTCTCTTTTATTTATTTCTATAATTTAGAAACATGTGACTTTAACAGACTGTCTCTCTCATATTGTCTGAGTCCCATCTGGAAATGCCTGAATAGTCAAGAGCATTTAGCCATTGATGACATTTATTTTCCACTCATTTGGATTGTTTTTTTCCAAGCAGGAGAGGAGCTGAGGGGATACAGAAGGACTGGGAATGCACTGATGTCAGATGTGTCCCCCACAGCTTACTAAGGCACTCTTATGCTTGCATTTGGCATGCTTTTGTTTGAAGAGCACTTTATTGACCATTGACAATTTTCCACTTGGCAAGACCTTTTTATACACGTCTGATCAAGCTGTTACTAAACATAAACATGACATATGCCCTAATGAGCACAAAGCATAAACACATAAATAAGCATACAAACAAATGTACATATGCATAATCCAGTGCAACACACAAACACTGGACATGAAAAAAAAGAAAAATTCACAGCAAGGACAAACACAACCAAATGCATATTCATGAATCTCAATGAATAAACAATACAGTTAGCAGACAGAGCATTTACAATATACATTTTCAATTCTAAAAGTTAAGTACACAAGCATAACTGTCTCAAGTGCAGCTACCCGAGCCTCAGCCCACAAAACACAATCAAACATTGTTGCAATTGAACAGGCAAACAAACTACAGGACTCGGGAGAATTGAAAAGTCCCCACAAGTGAAATGAGCATATTGATTAGGATAAGCTGGTGTTGCATTATTACCACCCCAGGGTGTGATGGAGGCGCAAGCCATTGAAGAGCCAAGCAGCTGGCGAGAGGTTAGAGACCTCTTTAGCCCCCTCACTTGCTCTCCCACAACATACACTTACTGCCATTCACGCTCTGGTCAATAGTTGACACTACACTCACACTCCAGTCCATATAAATGGGGTCTGGGCGAATGTTTAGACTGGATCTAGTCTGAGAATCAGAGCGGCTGCTCTGCAGGAGGGAGATAGAGAAACAGAAGAGCTGACATCTTTCTGATTGATACGTATATCATTGTTGGAGAGGCAGAGAGAGCTAGGCTGGTGATGCTATGAGAAAAAGAGCATGATTAGATTCAAGATAAAGTGCATTTAAAAACAGCTGTGTGCTTGTTCAGCAAATCTGAATGGTTGGATTGAGGGTTGTGTGTAACAGGAAAGAAGTAAATAGCCATATTACTGGCAGCTTACAGCAATCTTCTAGAATATTAATATTTCAGGATTCTACAGAAATTACAGTAATGCTTTATGCCCCAAGGCACCGATTAGAAAAACAATGGTCAATAATGTGCTCCTTAGAATAACACTATGGACTAAACATAAAGCCAGATACTCATTGAAAATTTACACAAATGACAGTCATGCACGGCCAGAGAGAGATGTATTTACTTAATGCTACAAAAAAACCTGACCTTCTTGTACATTAAAAAGATCTGAATTCAGGGGAAAAAACAAGGCAAAGATTTGTGTACTTAAGTTTTGTGTATATGTTTTTGATGGCTGTCAGAGATGACACAATCAGAATGTGTTACAAGTAATACATGATCAAGAGATGGTGATGTGAGGTTCAGTTAGATCAGCTCCAGTCTTGTTCCCTAAAAACCATTGAATATGTTGTCAGATTTCACTTACAGATTTCAGTCATTCAGTCTCTTCAGAAACTCTTCGAGATTCAAGATTTTTGAGATTTGTCACATACACACTTATATACTGTATATAATCTGCAGTGAAATAAAAACCTGGCTTAGACTATAAACTACACTAAAAGAGTAAAAAAAAGAACTAAATAGAAATAAGAAGTAATAAGAAATTATATCAAAGCAGTAGAATACTGGTATTGATAAATATTACATATAGTAACAGTACAAAATGTGCTAACATGCAAAAGTGGTAGATAGAACTGGATGGCTGACAGAAATCACAAGAAATCTGATTTCTGCCTTATCATACATGTTTGTGGCTGTTCATTTGTGTCTAGCACATTCTCAGTGTGGGGTCCAGGGACCCAAGGGATTGGTGAAGCATATCCAGGGAGGTCTGTGCTTCTTATTTTGTTTGTTTTTCTTTTGTTACCTGCCATTTTCAAAAAGCTCTAAGGCTCCTAAAATAGTTAAAATATTATTTCCTATGATTAAATAATTTCCCCAATATTTCAATAGTTGGTGTATGGTCATTAAAAAGAATAAATATTTGTGTTGGGCAATTCAGTGGAATTTATTTTACAGTTAAAGAGGTCCCTTTCTGCTAAGAAATTTAAGAAACCTCGGCTCTAGGACATGATTAGCTGTAATTCTTCCTCAGCTCTTCAAGGGCAATGAAATGTCAGGTCTGGTATGCAATTAGTTTTTTTGAAATTTTATTGATTAAATTATAACAGCATTAATATGGAAGGAAGTGGGAAAGAACATGAAAAAAGATTTAGCCTATCCCAAGCAAAAGTACAGCTACAACATTATATCAGAAGTAGCACATACAGTAATAATGTCCAAATTCATCCACCAGGTATCTTTAGAGTGAAGAACACAGAAGTTAAAAAGAATACAAAAATAATACTAACAAATAGCTTTTTAAATCATGGGGCAAAAACTGTGATAAAGACATTGGTACTGATCATAAATTAGCTCAACAGGACAACTGACAATACCAGGGAAATCAGAGACTTCCCAAGTGGCCCAGTAGGTGAGCAGGTGAGTAATCTGATGGTTGGGAATGAGGAGCACATCATGGCCTGATAAGATCTACCTGTGCCCTGCAGAAGAGGGGAACACTAGGACTCTGTCAGTGACCTCACACCTGACCTAAAGGAAAAGATCTGTGACCTTGATAATGCCTCACAGATATTTAACTGTCGCTGGATGAGAGCTCTGGGATGTGGCCATGGGAATTCCACCACAGCAGATCTCCAGGTATCCTCGCTTTAAGGTCACGTTTAAAAGAGTAGCATTGCAACAAAACAGATTTTCCACAAAAATATTGATAACTCTCTAAGATGCACAAGGAGGAAATAAAAAATAAATGACAAAAAGTAAATAAAGTATATTTAATTTCTAAAAAACTGGATATGTCTAATTTCATCATGTGAAAGATAACATTAAAATAAATCTAAAATTTGTTTTTGACTCAACTTTTTCTGAATGTCCTCTGACCTCAGTTTGGTTCTGTAAGAGCAGAGAGTGTGACTAATGTCCGAACTCTGTGTCAAAAAGCCATCTCCTGTTCACAACCGTACAGCCCTGGCTCAGGGCTTAGGTTACAGCAGCCAAACATTCTCATTTAGGAACTGATTGCCCACTACGATTGTTCTCTAGCTTTGGTGGTATCTAGCACACTGTGAAGAGGTCAACAAACTAAGACCTTGGCACATGAAGGTCAGCCAGGATTGAATGTCCTGGGGGAGAAGGAGGAAAGGAGAGAGAGAGAGAGAGAGAGAGAGAGAGAGAGAGAGAGAGAGAGAGAGAGAGAGAGAGAGAGAGAGAGAGAGAGAGAGAGAGAGAGAGAGATCACTTTTGGTGTCCATATGGCTTGCCGATTTCATCTGAATCACCACAGCTAATGTTTCCCCTGTGATATGCTGCCCCATTGCAGAAGAGTAAAAACACACATTGTTTTGTTTTAACTTGACCCCCGTGGTCAGATCCTGAAATGAGATGGTGAGAGTATTAAAGTATATCAGTACTGAAGAACTGTGTAAATTGACAGGGTTTGATAAGTTTCTAAAGTGAGCCTTTTATAAAATTACATTTTTTTTTTAAATGGGATGATATATGACATGAGGTTTTTTTTGTTTTTGATGTCAGATTATTTTTTCAGTAACAGCATGTCCTCTAGTGTTTTATTTCTCATGTACTGCAGGAATTGATCAACCATAAAGCTTAATATTAATGTTAATATTAATTAATTAATATTAACTTCAACAAGATAGACTTCATATTAAAACTAGAATGGTTACACAACTGCACTTTTTGACCACATAGCATAGAGAAATCATTATAATTGCACACTCCAGTGTCACCCAGATGAGGATGGGTTCCCTTTTGAGTCTGGTTTCTCTCAAGGTTTCATCCGTGTATCGTCTAAAAGCACTATACAAATAAAATGGAACTGAATTGAATTGCACATGATGTGTACATCACTGTACACCTCATGAAATCAAATGAACAACCTGGCTATATATAGTATTTTATAGCAGAACATTCTGATCTTAATTTCATCATTCATCCATTTAATTGCACTCTCTGCCGAAAGCGTAAACTGGTGAAAAAAGGCATCAGTTGCTAAGAACTGTATAACATTAATTCCTGAAGTCATTGAAACACTGATAGCCATTTAGCAACCATTCTATTAAACTGTTTTGGCACTGCAGTTAGACACACTATCTATCTATCTAGGAGGTCGTTTTTTAATTAAAGATAGAGGTTCAAAATTTTTCTTTAGGAAATGCACAGTGGATTTTAAAAAACTAAAATATATATATATATATATATATATATATATATATATATATATATATACAATTTCAATCACTTTCTGATCACTTTCTGATTTCCAAAACAACTCCTACATGTGAAATCAGTGCTTGTGTTTAAGGAAAACCAGTTAGTGTGAAAACAGCTGATTTAAGGAAGAAACCCTGTATTGATTAAAATAAAAAACAGCTCCAAAAATCAAGCGTTTAAAGTCTTTCAAGGGTTATTAAATACACATTAAATATTATTTTAATACCACCATAGCAGCTGAGACTTCTTCTACTTCTTCTTAATAATTTTAGTATTTTTCTAATGTTCTTTCCTCATGCCTTTAAATAATGTTAACCATCTGATCAAGACCAGTGAATGGTATGTTTCTAGTTAACCATTTTGCCAGTCATAAGAAGTGTGGAGGAAATGTCTTAGAAACTTTGTATATACAATCACAGGCCACTTTATTAGGTATACATATCTTCATCCCCTTACCAGGTTTATACACAAATATCTGGTCAGTGGTCTTACTTTGGAGCTACGGTGGGAAATTGTGCAGGGATATAGAAATAGTCCAGCCACCCCCCCCCCACCCCCCCACACACAGAGTAATAATAACCTCCTTTTTATTTCTTTATTTCCTTTAAACAGATTTTAATGAAATAATCCCTCAGCAAAGCATCCATGTAATATAGAGAGTAAATAGTTTTAAAAAAAAATAGATCAGCAAATAAATGAATACCAATAAATGATCACTTCTAGATTCTAGGCTGGCTTCCCATACTTCTGAGAATTTATCAGACAAACCATTCAAAAGCTGATTCATACAGAGTATTTAAGACAAATGTCATATTTTGTATAGCATAAAATCATTGCCTAGCTGTTTCTGTGCTTATAAAAACAAACATAAAAAACAAAGCTAGTGATCTAGAGTGATAAATAATAATTGATAATAAATGCTATAATAATCATAATAGCTAATAATAAATATTTCAGCTGCAGGAGATATAGCTTTTGTGTGAATAATTGCATTTTCAGTGGCAATCTCTAAGACGAAAACAAGCGAAAGAAATGTACAAAGAGATCACAAGTGTCTTATCTTAGCTTTATTTCTCCTCAAAACAGCACCTAATATCTTTGTCATTGTTCAAAGGCTTCCCATGAGGTGTAGTAATGGCTGTGTTGATGTTGTTAAAGAGATATAATGGATGTAAGTCAAGCATCATTAATTCCTCTTTCAAAGGCACTTTTCTCACTCACTGTGACAGGTAGCTCTTTAGCTGCAGGCGTTTCAGGCAACCTGAGAGCAAGTCAGAGATTTGCTGTAAGTCCAACTCTGAGCTAGAGCATGCGTTTAATTATGCACACTTATTTATACTTGAGCCGCAATCAGGCTCTACATGTGTAATGTATTAGTTTAAAATAGTTTTCTCCTAGACATCTTTGCTGCAATGCCGTGTCTCTAATCTGCTTCAATCACAGTTTGAAGGAACTAATTCCTTCAAACTGTGATTGAAACAGATTAGAGACACGGCATTGCAGCAAAGATGTCTGGGAGAAAACTTCCCAAGGTGAAATTTTGACAGATCTGTTGTATGCAGCTCAGAAAATGTTTTCCTAACCTGAAATGCTTATCTATCACACACTGTATTAAAGATTTCAGTCCAATTCCACTGAAAGACATCAAAACACTGACTGTCTAAAAAATATTTTAATTATTTAATTTAAAATTAAAATTTAAAACTTATATTTAGTTTAATATGTAATTAATAAAATATATAAATCATAATCAGACAGAATGAGTGTTTTTATAGCCACATTTGTTAAACATCCCCATAATTTAGATAACATAATGTTTACAGACAAATAGCTTAGGCAAAAATAAAAATTAAATAAAACAATTCTTGTGATTATATAATTAGGATTTCTTAAAGTAGAGCTATCAAAGTATGTTCCAGATAGAAAAACCTAATATTTGTCTAAGCCTGATTTTTGGTCATTTATTGCTGTTGTCCAGAATTCCATTTCAAATTCAAACATTTGGCCAAGTGATTACATTCAATTAGTAAAGCAGATAATGAGAGCATCTCCCACTTAATCATGATATGTTCTGATGCAGTGGAAAGCCTAGTTAAAGACTGAGATAAGCCGCTAGAAAGATAGGATCAGATAGCTAATTACAGCTTAATTAAGCAGATGGAGAGTCCTTAGGGAGAGCCCTCAGGGAATGAGCTGATTTTTGACCTTTCCTTATCAAAATTCTCACCTCGCCTCCAGAGAAAAGCATTTTATGGAAAAGGAAAAGAAACAAACAAATTCTCCAGCAAACAAACCAAAAAAGGTCATGGAGCATTTTGAATTCAGAAAATCACACAAAAGAAAATTGTTTCATTCAAGCTCAAGTAGATAAGCAAATGGAAAAAAATCTCAGTCAAAAAAGCTTCTTTAGAGGAACAGGACATAGTGAGTGATCTGCCATGCAGACACGCTCACCCAGCTCATGTCCGAACAGGTTGCATGACCAGCGGACACCTGCTGGGGTCTTTCCCATCTGCACCAGATTAGCCTTTCCTTCCACTAGAGCAGAGCCATTCCAGCCTCAAATAGTTCCATCACTTCCGCTACAACTGAGAGATTGCCTATCGACCAGGCCTGACCCCACATCTTTATACATATAGATATATGCAATGTCAGTCAATTCCATCTCACTCACACACTTACACACAGATACACACCCGACTGCCCCGCAAAATCGAAACCTGGTTTCACTTAGCGAATGATAAACGTAAAAATGTAACTCTTAGTGCTCTTGCTTGAAAGTACACAATGAGAAGCAGTTGGATTAGATGCAGTTTAATATTTATTCTGTGAGACAGACTTTGAACTCCAGTGAGTTATTGGTGAAATCTTAAACAAGACTTGCGGTTATGTGAAAAGGGCACTCAAGTTAAAAAGCTTTATTGCTATAGAGAAATGTGTGCTTTTAATATATATTTTCTTGATTTTCAAATATGTGCTAGAAACTTATTTAATGAGTTTATGATGCATTTATTAGTTATAGTTATTGATTATGGGAGATTTTTTTAGATGTTTATGTGCTGCCATAATAGTGAATCATAACTGAAAATTTGATTAGCGTGAAAAAGTGCTCTTCTACACAAGCGAACTTGTTTTTATAAGATCCGCCATAATTGCATTTAATGCTGGGCACAAAAGTGCATCAGGTGCCCTGAATCTTTTACAGACAGAGTAAGCACCACCAACTAAGGGCCATTAGGCCAGGAGATGAAGAAAAGAGCTTGTCAAGGCCATCACTATAAACAGCGACCTTCACATTCACTTAAATATCTTAAGCACCAAATGAGGAGAAAGAAACAGCTTTTATAATCAATGTAGACCATTAAAAAGTCACTGCAACTTTATTGTGTTTTTGTATTTATAAAAATGATGAAATGTCATGTATTTTTAACATCCTATGGCTGAGAAAATCAAAAAAAAAAACCCAGACAGCTGATGGTGTATTCTTTTAGAAATGCACATTTTAATTAAATAACAAGCTGTTTATTTCCTGTATATTGTTCTTTATTTTCTTTATTTATTTTTACTTTGATTTCCCTTGATTAGCTTTGGAAAAGCGTTTAGCAGTAGCTCATTGTTTAATCAATGTCAAAACTCATTTATGCACATGGCTGCTTTTCACAGACAGTATTTTACTCTATGGATTCCCTGTGCTTGATTGAATGAACAGCAATGAATAGAGGCTATACTAAAGAAATGGCAGTGTTTGACATTGCCCTCAAGGTTGCTAACCCTGTCACTGAGGTCTGTCGGATGCTTTGATTTTATTCTGTTTATTGACATATCTATCTAATTCATACATGAGCCTTTATATCCAAATTCACATACTATTGACAAAGAGTTGGATTCTAACCTGGGCCTCTGATTGGCTTAACCTGGTCACATCATTTATATGTTACATCAGAAAGCCTTAAGTTCTTGCATCTTTAATACACAGTGTGTATGTGGAATTACCAATAAGCTGAGCTGAGTCTTCATGTTGAATGTAGTAATACTAATTGGTTATAGTGGCATATTTAATTAGGAGTTGGTTTTATAATATAAAATCAATCAGACACAGTGGTATTGCTTTGTGTGTAATGCATACATTTCTCTTTTAACTCTTGGAAATAACCAATCTGATCTTATTTACTATTAGTCTGTTTTTTATGTGTTTTGTTTTCTTGTTTTGTTTATTTTATTTTTTTTTAACCAAAAAGCCAGCTTATCTCAAAAACCTACAATACACATGATTTAAGTATTTCCACTACACCAGCAGAAAAGCATCTCCAATCCAAAGAGCCTAAACACACACTGTCACACACACTGAGATCCTACAAAGCCCTCCATGTATCAGCCACAAACAAGCATTTCGGCTTCAGCTTAAGCTCTTCATCCTCTATTACACACTCAAGCTTCTCTCTCCTTTTCTCTCACCTAATGTCCTCCTTTTCTTTTCTTTTGGAGCAAAAACACACTTGCTTTTATATTTGCGCCTTTCTTTTTAAATGTGAGTCGCATGCATGGGGTTCTTTTCTCCTCCCCAGTGTGTGTGATCTATAATTACGGTACTTTCTACCTACTGTGCCAAAGAGCTCCCACATCTCCTTCGCTCTCTCTCTTTCTCTCTTCCTCTGCCGCACGACGGCATCACCCCACGCCTAATGTGACGCCGTCACTCAAAGGCTTTAGTGGGTAGCCAAGCAGAAATCAAAAGACAGATGAAGAGGGAGGGACAAAGAAGACAGAGAACGTGATAAACATTGCAAGAGTGAACGTGAGCAGAAGCGACAGTCTGCTGCACCTAAAACTCAGCACCTATCACTGGAGAGTGAAGGTGAGGAGAATGTTCAGGTTTCTCTGTGTTTCTTTCAGACTCATTTCAGTATATCAGTGGAAGGGAGCTGGTCACATTCACATCCTGTCTACAGTATACTCAAACATTGCACACTGTCTGTGGATGCAGATGATAGAACACACGGTCCTGTTGTTGATATGTTTGAAAGTGATTATGCTAGATAAAGCTTCAAAGAAAGCATTTAATGATTAACACCTAGGAATTTTGATGGGTGAAATTCGATGGTATATATATATATATATATATATATATATATATATATATATATATATATATGTGTGTGTGTGTGTGTGTGTGTGTGTGTGTGTTGTGTGTATATAAATAAAGAAATATATATATATATATATATATATATATATATAAGAGAGAGAGAGAGAGAGAGAGAGAGAGAGAGAGAGAGAGAGAGAGAGAGAGAACAGTACTGCAAAGACAATTCTTTACTTTTCGATATTCTCTATATTTGGGACCAAGGATGACTTTGAGACAATTGATCCGAATTTTCGGATGTTTTTCTCCTCCTGGAATATACATCTAGAAGTGTTACCTTCTAGATGTGTCATGTGATCAAGAATATTGTATGTATAGAATATGTGAATGGCAGGTGTGTTTTTTTGCCAAGATGTAGCACTGACTATTTAAACAGTTAATAGCTCTGAATGTATACTCTTGGTTTGAGTGCTGGGTTTCTCTCTGAACATTCTCTCTGCCAATTTACAGAGAAATGTATCCAAATTAATAAAGGGATTTTCATTATGCAGCAAGATAACAACCCAAAATGCACTGCCAACTCAGAGGACAAAGGACTTTATTGCGGGGAAAAGTGGAAGATAGACTGGCTAAGTCACCAGACCTTAACCCAAATGAGCAGCATTTCAAAACCTCCCCAAACAAACAACAACTGAAAGAAGCTGCAGTAAAAGCCTGGAAAAGCATCACAAAAAAATTCAACAGTTTGGTGAGTCACAGGACTGATGCAGTTATTGCAAGAAAGGGACATGCAGCCAAATATTTGGTTCCTAAAAAATTTTATTTGTTCCTTTAAATCTGGTGATCTGCTACCAAAGGTGCCATGTTTAAGTAACTTAACACATCTAGATGTAAATAATAAAAACTGATTTCTAATCTATTGTCTCATTCATTTTTTGAGCTCAAACCCACAATTTCTCAGTGTACATAAAATAAATTGTCCTTGGCGTTTCTAAAACTTTTGGAGTGGAATGTATTTTGTGAAACACAAACCTGACTAGAATAAAATGGCTACTGAAGACACATGAATTACTACAGTATTTTCTGAGAAACCTGAAAATATCCCAAATCTGTACTAGTTTTATTAAGTCTTCATGATTTTTCTTCATAGAGGAACTTCATAGACGAACAAGAGATGGCAGAGGTGTTGTATTTCATATAATTTCCTACTGTACAACTGAAAAACACATCCTAACCCTCACTGTCATACATTTTCACTTGGATTTTTTGTGTATAAATTTGCAAATCCCTGTTTCCTGATCCTGATCTTAAAGGGGAAGAGTTCAAGTTTCAAGATTGAAAGATTTTTGTTTGTCAAGTACACATCCATCAAGCTATATCCAGTATACAACTGGCAGCAAAATGAAAACTCAGCCACTTCTCCTACACTGCATATAAATAATCCCAATTTAAGAAACTAAGTTAAAAAAGAATGAACAGAAATGATAAGAAATAAGATTTAATAGAATGTGATGTGCAATATGTTATGTTACTGATGTGCAATTATGTTTCATGTAGTAACAGTCCAGAAAGAGCAAACATTACAGAATGGAAAGTGGTGTATTTAATGGGCAGGTGAGTTAGTAACAGTAAAGTGTACAGAATTACAATAGAGTGAATAAGTCTTTATGGAATCCTGAGGGATTTGTAAGTTTAGATTGTGTTTGTTGCTCCATTCCTTCAGGATCTTAGTGAATCTGACACATATGTTGCCTGTGTGTAGTCCTCTTAAGCAGGTAAAGCTTACCTTATGCTCCCACCGCCTGCTCTCCAGCAGCTGGGACAGGGCCTGAGGACAGGCTTTCTCAATGGGAGCTTTCACTAGAGCCATCTGGCTCCTTATGCTGCTCAGAGCTCACTATAGTTCCTGCTGCAACCATCACGCATATACATACACAGCCTGAGGACAGAGACAACAGCCTCTCTCATTCATCTTATGTAATTTCTGCAAAGTAGTGCATATGGATGGAATCATAATCATTAGCTTTGATGTCTAACAGAATTAATATTCCTTGAAAATTTTACACTAAAAAGTTTTTAGTAAATTTAGAAATAAAGTAACAGGTAACTGCTGCAGATAATAATGCTGACACATTGCTATGTAACTAAGGATGCACCTATATCATCCCATGAGTATTTATGACAATAGTTTTCTTATATGATGGATCTGTTTTTTTGTTTTTGTTATTTATTTATTTATTTATTTATTTATTTATTTATTTATTTTTTAACATTTTTTAAGATTCTATTCAATAATATATTTTAAACTATGGAGACAATGAAGAGCAGAACATGTACAAGAACAGAAGTCACAATGTGTAGTAAGTTCAGCTCATAGTAAACATAACACAAACCCGTTATTAAAATAAGTCATAAATGAAATTATTTACTGTATTGCTGCAGTGGATAAAGCTACACAAGAATGGTGAGGAAAAAAATTAATTATGCTGTCTCATATACTGTATATATTTGCATGTAAGTGTGTGGAGGGAAATATAAATGAATTCAGGGAAATTCACACAAACAGTCAAATGTAATTAAATCTATTGATTGAATCTATTGATTTGATTGAAAAGCACTGGAATATTATTTATGTATCTGGCTGATTAAGCAGCATGACTGTCATATCAAGCAGACGGACTTTCATTGCTGTCATGCTCTTATTGACTTACAAGAATGCTCACACACACAAAACCAACTGAGTCATATAATAAGAAATTAAGCTGAAGGAGCTTGAGTTTGGGGTGTGTGTGTGTGGGGGGCTGATGTCTGTCTAACACTGGTGACAAAAATGATCCCCCTTCAAGTTGACGAGCGCCCCCGTGGCTCTCCCCCTTCTCCCCGCTCTCTGTGCAGTCATTAAAAGGCATCTGTCATTATGGCCCCGCTGAGGGGCAGACAAGTCCACTCCATTTTCAGGGCCCACCGTGAAAATCTCCAGTATCTCTGTGGCTCAGTGGTGCTTGAAGTCGCTAAATGACAGGGTAGGGCCATGTACGACTGCCCAGCATCTAGGGATCTGCGCTCCGGTAACCCTACAATTAAGCTGCTACCGTGAGTAGGGGGCGATGAGGGGGACTGAACGGAGGGGATGGGGGTGGAATAACACAGAGAGAAAATAAGTCAAATGAAAAATTTAAGTGTGAAAATGAAGCTGTCACCTTAGTGTCATGAACAATGACAGAAGTGAGAGAAAGTGGAGGTGTGTGTGTGTGTGTGTGTGTGTGTGTGTGTGTGTGTGTGTGTCTGTGTGTGTGTGTGTGTGTCTTTGTTTTGGGGGGGGCAGTTTGGTTTGGGTTGCTTCAGCACTTTTGTACCCTCCTTCTTTCCCAACATGGAGTGTTGGTGGAATGATTTTAAGAGACTGCGTGTTTGCTGATTGTTGACTGTGGCAGTTTTGGGAGGAAGGAGATTAAGAGTAATTTACTGAAGGTGAACTAAGTGAGGAACTAAGTGTCTGAAAATGTTGAGTTGAAGTGAAGAAGAAAAGCACCTAATACCAGAAGTAGGGAGAAAAGCAATTCTATGTTCAGTAACTCTAAAAAAATCATGTAACATTTTTTAAAAATCCCTTATACCTAATCATTCAAAATAGGCCATAAACAGACTGATTGGCAATGAAACTTATCGGTGAGAAGGTAATGTTTTACATCTAAGGGAAAGGTCAAAGGTAAGCAGTCTGCCTGGGGATCTGTGCTTAAACTAGAATATTATTCCAAAAAAATTAATCAAGCAATTAAAAAAATCTATAATCAATGAAGAAACTCAAAATGGCACTATGGATAAGATTTTGTGGCATAAAGTAATTTTTAAAAACATATTAACTTTTTATTTTCAATTGCACCAAAAAATGTGGTTATATGGTTATATGATGACCAAAGTTCTTTCCAAAATTACCATCTATCTTTTCAAATTTCAGTAACTTGGAAAGAACAGCATGAGGTGGTCGGCTCTGAATGTTTAAAGGTGCAAAATGACAGAGAGTGAGCGAGAGAGAGAAGCAAGAAGGCTAGTAAATGTACTTTATTTAATTGCTCTCTTGGTGGCTTGGGCTCTCTGGTAGGAGGCTCTTTTAAGGCTCTTGTGTGACTGCACTGCAGGGGGGCGGTAATGGAACAGGTAGAAAAGGCATTTATCAAATTTGCTTTTATTAGGGGGAGAATTTTAATAGTGGAAAGGTAGACCTGCTGTGGAAAAAGCTGCCACTCTCCCACATTCTCTCAGACCAATCTTAGTAAATTAGGGGCTGCCAGTGTCCACCGTGAACTCAAAGGGCCTAGAAGCTGACAACCATCATCACAATACTGAAGATCTAGAGCTGGAGGAAGACGTTTCATTCCCACTGAGGTGAACTTGATTTGTTCCTATAAAAAATGGCAAAGCAAATAAACCAATAAACTACATCACAGTATATGAGAGGATTGACAGAGTGTCTGACAGGTAGATAGAGGCTTTACCGGAGCCTAAGACTGACATCATGATGGGGCAACGGCTGCCCGAGGCTCAATTCTCTCAACCCATCATCCATGTGAAAACACCATGACAAATATGACACTTTGCCTTTTTGAAGTCGGTGTCTAACACTTCGGCAGTGAATAGAGTGCTTGTCACAATTGACGCTAGTTGCTGCTAGTTATGTATTTACTTCGTTTATATAAAGAGGAAAAAGCTGAAAATAACCCAGAGAGAGGAGATGGTAATCTCCTGGGCAATCATCATGAAAGTGTACTTCACATTTTTCAATTTCTACCTGCCACACAGAGCTGGAACTAGAGTGGATAAGCTTGGCAATTTGCCAATCAGTGTGTTGTGTTGCACAGGGGGGGCCTGTCACTGCACTGTTAGTCACAAACACTGTCAATGAGGCAAAAAAAACCAACTACCGCTGTGTACTCAAACACATGTATGTATACACACTTTTTTTAACAACACACATACACACACACACATGCAACCCCCCCCCACGCAGATATATATAAAAGAGGATAAGAGAGAAAGGAAAGGAAAATAATAATAATAAGAGAATGAAGGGAAGATGGCCAGATTTAAGCTGCAAGAAGGATACAGTAGCTCATATAATCACTCTTTCCTACCATGGTGAACAGAAAAGCATCTCAGCATGTACAAACATTCAGGTGGATTGGATACAACACCAGAAGAGCAGATCCCTCAGTTCTTGTTAAAGTTTTTATTAGTAAAGCATTTGTATTTGCCTGAAGTAGGCACTAAAATTAAGAGCACACAACTGATCCACTAATTTGTCTATGGAAGGATAATCTGTTTTTAATCTTTATTTATTTGTTTGTTTATTTATTTACATAGACAGTTACATGGACAACTGTTATGTTGTAGCACTGTTTGAACATTATTAAAGAATTTTATTTAAGACAAATAAGAGAATACAAGTGATGGCCTTAGTAGGTTGCCCTCAATGCTGTACTCACTGTACACCTACAGCTGTGTGGCCACTTCCAGCTCCACTAACATCATCGAGTTTGCGGACGACACTGCTGTGGTGGGCCTGATCTCTAACAACGACGAGATGGCCTACCTAAAGGAGATTAAAAACCTGGAGACATGGGACACAATCTCCTCCTGAACGTCAGACTAAGGAGCTGATAGTGGACTTCAGTACAAAAGCAGGAGAGGAATTACCAGCCCCTCATTATCAATGGGACCCCAGTGGAGAGAGTGGACAGTTTCCGGTACCTAGGTGTTCACATAACGCAGGACCTGTCATGGTCCTGTCATGTCAACACCGTCAGGTGTAGACGTCATGTCAGGTGTAGACGTTCTACACCTGCACCATTGAGAGCATCCTGACGGGAAGCATCATGGCCTGGTTTGGAAACAGCACCAAGCAGGACAAGCGAGCTCTCCAGAGGGTGGTGTGATCAGCCGAGCGTACCATCCACGCCAAGCTCTCTGACCTGGAGACTATATACAGCAAGCGGTGCTGGAGCAAAGCCAGGAAGATAATGAAGGACCTCAGCCATCCAAACAATGGACTGTTCTCTCTGTTGCGGTCAGAAACACAGAGAGAATGAAGAGGAGCTTCTTCCCGCAGACCATTCAACCAGAACACATAGAATCTGGACTTTCTGGACTTTTCTCTGGACTTCCATAAAATAACATACTACCTCAGCAGACTGTTGCACACAAAATAACTGCACTACACTACACAGTTTGTTCTCACTAAACCATTTATATGTACTTTACTGTAAATGTCACTCTAATCCCTGACATTCCTGCTATACCCAGGTATTTATATCTACATTTTACATTTAACATATATATTACATGTGTGTATATATATAGGGGGGGTGTGTGTGTGTGTGTGTGTGTGTGTGTGTGTGTGTGTGTGTGTATGTATATGTATGTGTGTATATATATGCATATCTTATATCTTATTGGATTTTATTCTGGTAGTTTTTTATATTTCTCCATAAATCTTTATTTTATTTATTTTATCCTTTTTTACGTTCCTCTCTTGTAAACAAGGACAGTCGAAAAAAGCATTTCACTACATGTCGTACTGTGTATGATTTTGTATGTGATAAATAACATTTAAATTTGAATTTTGCTTTCAGTAAATGAATGCAAATGGATTAAGGTCAGGTGATTCACCCAGACATATAAGTTGCTTTTAAAGTATGCTTCTGGTTAGTGTCCATCTGCATTGTGAAGCAATGTTTAATGAGTTTTGAAGCGTTTGGCAGAATCTGAACAGTTGACAGTCATATACACTTCAGAATTCATCCTGCTACTTTTGTCAAATACAAGCTACTTTTTTCCAAATACAAGTGAACTACGCTCCCATTTCATAAGATGCATAAGAGTTACGCATCACGAGCAGTTCTCATTTCTCTATACCCTTCTTGCCCCATCATTCTGGTATAAGTTGATCTTTGTGTCATCAATTCATAGGATGTTGTTCCAGTTTTGTTTGTTTTTTAAATGTTTTTGGCAAACACTAATCTGATCTTTCTGTTTTTGAGGCTTACTGGTGATTCACATCTTGCTTTAAACTTTGTTTTTACTCTGTCCTCTATCACATTTGTTTTCTGTAGTCTTCCGGATCATAAGAATAGTTGATTTGGCCACACCTAATCTTGTTTCTGTGTCTTTAATTGATTTGTTTGAATTTTTCAGCCAAATCAGTTTCTGTTAGCAGCAGATTCTTTAAGTCATGTAAGTTGTGAGGTGGGGCTTTAAAGATCAGACTTGTTTGTCCAGCACATCCCACAGATTCTCAATTGGATTGAGATCTGGGGAATTTGGAAACCAAGTCAACACCTCAAACTAGTTGTTGTGCTCATCAAACCATTCCTGAACCATTTTTGCTGTGCATTATCCTGCTGAAAGAGGAGGCTCGCTCAAATCCTTACGCTTACCCATTCATTTTTCCTGCTTCTAACACATCAACTTTGAGGACAGAATATTCACTTGCTGCCTAATATATCCCACCCACTAACAGGTGCCATGATGAGGAGATCATCAGTGTTATTCACTTCACCTGTTAGTGCTCATATTGTTATGGTTGATTGGTGTATATTCAGTGAATAAATAAATAGAATAAAAAATTTGTCTGTGTGCTTTATTTCCTCCCAACCAAGTTTTAGACTCATAGTATTCTTAATCTGTAACCTAGACAACCAGTATCTATGTATTCATTGAAAGAGACCTCAAAGCATTTTTGTATGTTGCTTTGGGTAAGGGCATCTGCCAAATGCCACAAATGCCGTAAATGTACTGAGGTAGACAGTAAAAATATGACCCAATAGCATAACAGAAACACCATTGAATTAAAAAAAAATTTGGCTATAATTATTATATTTATGTTTCATTGATTGATTGATTGATTGATTGATTGATTGATTGATTGATTGATTCAGGGGGGCACGGTGGCGTAATGGTTAGCACGTTTGCCTCACACCCCCTAGGGTGTGTGTGTGTGTGTGTGTGTGTGTGTGTGTGTGTGTGTGTGTGTGGCCTTGATGCCCAATGACGCCTGAGATATAGATCGGATAAGCGGCATTCAATGAATGAATGATTGATTCAAACATGTAATTGTCAAAAGCATTGACAACTTTGGAGTGGCCTAGTCAAAGTCCTGACCTCAATCCGATTGAGATGCTGTGGCATGACCTTAAAAAGGTGGTTCATGCTCAAAAAGCCCTCCAATGTGGCTGAATTACAACAATTCTGCAAAGATGAGTGGGCCAAAATTCCTCCACAGCGCTGTAACACACTCATTGCAAGTTATGGAAAACGCTTGATTGCAGTTGTTGCTGCTAAGGGTGGCCCAACCAGTTATTAGGCTTAGGGGGCAAATAGTTTTTCACACAGGGCCATGTAGTTTTGGATTTTCTTTTCCTTTTAAAAATAAAAACCTTCATTTAAAAAATGCATGATGTGTTTACTTGTGTTATCTTTGACTAATATTTAAATGTGTTTGATTATCTGAAACATTAAAGTGTGACAAACATGCAAAAAAATAAGAAATCAGGAAGGGGGCCAACACTTTTTCACACCACTATATGTTGTATGTTTGCAATAAAAAAGTCTTATATTTGCCTTATTTTTACTGTAACTAATTCAGATATTTTTGACCATTTTTAAGTATAAAATGCTCTTGTTCTATTGGTAGATAGTTTTTCATGCTTTAGCATTTATTAATAATATTAAATATTAAATCTTTATAAAAAGAATATTATAACACACTAATGCACGTACGCATGCCCCACACACACACACACACACACACAAAACACACACACATACACACACACAAATAAATAAAACCACCTGACTTCTAAGTTAAGTTAAGTTGCCTTTATTTCTCAGATATATATTACTGCAAATTCTTTCTTCACGTATCTCATTCTTGAAGGGTTGAGGTCAAAGCACAGGATAAACCATTATACAGCACCCTGGAGTCCTGTAAGATGCGAGTTCTCTTCAAATTCCTGAACAAATTTTACAGTGCAGAAACTTGTTCAGGTTCCTCTTGCCAACTGCAGTGTAACGGTGTTCAGCTGAAGTTTTATTCTTTTCTACACAGATCAGACATAACGTTAAAACCACAGACAGTTGATGTGAATAACACTGATTATCTCGTTTCACTGTCACCTGTCATTAGGCAGCAGGTGAACAGTCAGTTCCAGAAGCTGATGTGTTGGAAGCAGAAAAAATGGGGCCAAATTGTGGTCTTTATGACTGGGTCTGAGCATCTCCAAAATGCCAGGTCTTGCAGGTTGCTGGTTAATACCTTCCAAAATACCACACATAAAAAATAAACAAATTTACTTAATTTATTAAACCTTTTGCCTGTTTCTGTTCTGTGCCTGATTTAAATTCTGTAAATGAAATATCTTTATATAAGCTGATAGAGCATGTGAGAGAGGATTCACCTTACCCAAGACATCTTGCTTTTCAAACAAATACAGACACAGAATGATACCTGAGTCAGTCCTCACATAAGGATATTAACGTATTGGTGATAAAAGATATCATTTTTTTGTGGTAAGTGTTGTGGTGTTGTAGTTTGGTGCCTGTAGCATCTCTGGTAAGACACAGAGGGCAAACAGTTCCCTCATTGCCATAATTAATAGCTCTAATTAAAATAACAATCCCTTGAAATTGCTGTTGCTTCATTTGTTAGACATACACTGGAGCCTGAAAAGAGAGACATTTCCAAAGCCAATTCACTGAAGGTGCTACGCTACCGGTAAAAAGAAAAGTATAATTAGTGTCTTTGTTTTTTCAAAGAACAGTTTGATGCTTTCTGTTACCTTGATGCGTTAATGTCTCTTATTCTCTTATTCAAATGTGCTTATTCACATTTTATATTTACGGCTGACATATTGTGTGTGTTGTTTTGTTTTGATTAAACCACATGCAATATTCAAATAGCAGAGGCGAAATTCCCTCTTTTTATATTTGTCATTGTAAAAGCGCCGGGCTGATTGCTATCCAGACAAACACAATGTTAAACACAATAGGCTTTAAACATTCATTGCATTTGGCTTAAGGTGGGCAAAACAATGTGTGTGTTTATAACAGTAAATAGCTAAAAACAAAGCCAGCCATATTAGGATGTTAATTTCTAGTGCAATGAATGGATAAGCTCTTGTTTATGTGATTGTCATACAGCTAGCAATACAAGAACAATTGGCAAAAAGCCTATGCCTATGTTTATGGAAAGCAGAAACACTGCACAACCAACACAAAGAATCACCTTTCCCAGAAAACAATTCATATGTTTATTTTTGTGCTTTGCATTTGCTTTAATATAAAGAACATCAGGAATATAGAAACAAATATCAAGAAACAAAAAAGCATCCAGAGTGAGGTTTGCTACTTAATGCTGAAGTCAATATTAATAAACAAACTCAAACCTTACTTACAATCATTTGTCCTATTTAAATGTAAACATCTCTCTCTTTATAATGTTGATTTAAGAGAGCAACATAAAGCTGATGCCTAGAAACATCAGTGTTGTGATTTGTGGCCTTGCATTTCTGTGGCATTGCATCTTCTCATTTTCATTCCCTGCTTCTCTTTGTTGCTTCTTAGCTCATCCATCTGAGGCAGCAAAGGAAGGAAGTAAAGGAGGAACTGAAAACAGTATACACAAAGCATAACAAATATTTGCACCTCAGATTCCTGTTCTTGGCTGACAGGAGGGAACCTGGTGTGGTCTTCTGTTCTACCTCAAGATCTGCTGTGCTTGTACATTCTAAGATACGTTTCTACACGCTCTGATGGTTGTAATGTGTGTTTATTTGGGTTTCTGTATCTTTTCTGTCAGCTCAAACTGTTGTATGTAAAAATCCCAGGAGATCAGCAAGTTCTGAAATACTCAAACCAGCCCATCTGGCACATCCATGCACTGGTTAAGGTCACAAAGATCATACTTTTACCCAATTTTGATGCTTCCTATTAAAGTGGACAGTGAGTATAAGTCTTTACATTTCTTAATAAATATATTGTTACAAAAAAAATCATTTAGTAGTTTGTGAATTCTCATGTGACTCATTTTCATGACATCCTCAGAATATTGGGTTGTCCTGCTGACAGGTGGATATTGAGCAGCATTATACCACAACAATAAAGAACTTATTTACGGGTCAGAGATTCTGATATATTATGGGATTGTCCATCCTGCTTTATTGTTATTTTGCAGATTAATGGTAGCAATATTGTCAAACTTGCAAAGTGTGTACAAGTGACAATGAAAGCTTCTTGACTTGAATTGAGAGAGAACTGGCAGCAGGAAATTATTATGTATGGATTATTTGTTATATATTACATATACTACTGTGAAAAATCTTAAACTGCCTTTTTTATTTTAGCACAAATGTATTTCTTAGGCTCATTTCATTGCATCATTTATAGTACTGTATGATTTGAAAATGTAATGCTTTTGGAGCCATTTTACCTGCATGATTTTGGTCTACTTGTCCTCTTAAAGAGAAGCATCACTGCAAATCAGTACAAAGTAGTGATTCTGACTGATTAACTTTATTCTACAGTGAACCTTTTCTATCCTGAGAGTAGTGGTCTCTACAATCAAATGTTCTCATCCACAGGTTATGAGGACTCACTGAGTGGTTTGGTGAGGTTGAGAGTGATGCAAAAATCTTAAGCTATGGCCTTTTTTCAGTGGTCAGAACTTCTGAGAACTTAACTCCTATGAGAGATTTTGGGCTGATGTGGTCAGCATTCTCCACCACCATCTTCAAAGCATGATGTTTCATCATCACAGATCTGCTGTTACATCTGTCAGCTTTGACAGCAAGGAATTAGAGTCTATAATGAACTCAGAATCTACATTGACCTAATAGTTCCTCATGAGCCTTTGGTTGCTGTTGTAGAAAGGACACTATTTACATTTACATTATTTACTGTCTAGTGTCACGCAAATGAAGATGGGTTCCCTTCTGAGTCTGGTTCCTCTCAACGTTTCTTCCTTATATCATCACAGGGAGTTTTTCCTTGCCACCGTCGCCGCAGGCTTGCTCATTAGGGATAAATAGGGATAAATATGGATAAAATAGTTTAATAATTTAATGATTCTTTTTTTTCTCTACTTTCTGTTTCTCTATTTTTGTAAAGCTGCTTTGAGACAATGTCCATTGTAAAAGGCTCTATACAAATAAATTGAATTGAATTGAATGTTCATCTCTCCAGAACAGAACACAGAGACTTGTAGAATTCATGCCAAAGGATTTTGAAGCTGGTCTAGTGGCTTATAATGGCTTAACACCTTACTATTGCTGCACAGGAAGTAGAGACAAGGTAATACCTTATAGAAGCAAGTATATATTTTGTATGGGTTATTATAAGCTTTGAAATCCCTGATGGTCCAGTGACAAATTCCCGCACTCTCACCACTATGGCCTGGGTTTGGTTCCTGGGAAGGGAACCAACTCACCCAATGTGGTGTTAACTCTCATTGCCGGTCCCCAGCCTGGATAAAATGGGAGGTTTGCATCAGGAAGGTGTGGTGTGCAGACACTACCACAGATGTCAGCCTCCATACTTGCATGCACAGCGAGTGTGTACACTAGGGGGCAGTGTTGCATGACCCAAACCTGAATTTATTCGTTAATTCATCTTCATTAACTGCTTTATCCTCATCAGGCTCATGTTGGAGCTTATCCCAGGATCATTGAATGTGCCCCATGGATGGGAAGCCAATCTGAGAAGCCAATAGAAAATCCCAAGGAAATCGCTGTTTAATTTGCACTATATGGAGTTTTACTGTCTTGCTAACTCCGAACCCCTGAATCATGTTTCATCTCTATTACTTTTCAAATTTCATTTATATTACTTTGAGTTTGATTTATTTAATAATTGTTAATGATTAGAATGATTAGGAACTCTTTAAGAAGCAGTAAATACAAACATAACATTCAAATGCATAGAATGCAGACGACAGGCAGTCTTAAACACATGTTTATATCTTAAGTAGCCAGTGGACTACTGATAAATAAATATTAAATATTGATGGACAATATTTCTGTTATCCATTCTTCCTCTTCTCTCATGAATAGAGTGTAATATGGCTGCTACAAGACTCATAACAATATCTGCAAGTATTTTTAAGCTTGATTCCCACTGCTCTTGTCATATCTAAGACTGGATAGTCCACTGTCTGTAATCAAAATCTGCATTTGGCAGATTCTGTTATCCACTTACAGACTTACATAAGTGCTTTAGAGGTCTCTATAATAAATACAAGAAGACTGGTTTGCTAGGTCAAAGATTAAGAATACAATCAGTCTAAAACTCATGCTTACTGGTCCTTTTATCAGGTATACCTACCATTTGTGTGCACAGACAACACATAATTCCTGACTCATCTGTTGCTATGCACAATTAATCAGTTTAAAGGTATTGTCCACCACTGACAAGGTGCCACCACTTGAGTACCAACACAACCACTATTATGTCAATACTATTGACCATGTGACTGCTGAGAATACTCCACAAATAATCCTTAATAATCTTTGTTCTGCTGTAATCCTGTGGAATATCTGTAGTACAGTTACACTGTTTAAATGAAACAAACAACCAGCAAAAGCATAGGGGTTATGATACCATCAGTAGCCATTGCAATAAAACAATGTCTCAAAATATGCAAGAAAATGCACTAAGCAATGGGTAGAACTAGATGAATTAAGGGCTCAAATGCCTACCACAGCACTACCACATCTTGCTGAGAGAAGTGTGATAAAGCCATCAAACATCACACTCTTGAAAACAGTTTATACAGAGGAATAGGCATGTTGACATAAATGGATGAATATTTCAAGCAACATGTTGATTTTTCCCAGAGGAAGTGATCAAACCCCAATCAGACTTCTGACATTTTGTTTTTTTGTGAGAGAGGAATGTCTCATCTAAACCTCCAGGCACAGTTGCCACTGAAGCCACCTTTGACCTGACGGAACTGTCTCTGCATTGTCCACTCTTTTTTCCTTTCAGGCTCCATGCAGCAGTGTTTAGGAGATGCACTGGGACAAGAACACAGGGGCTTTGTTGCTGCCAAGGCAGGGGGAGGCAGGAAGAGGCAGCCAGAGGAGTGAACTGGGGCAGGAACGTGGGCAAAGGGAGGGAGCTCCTGGTTCCTCCGCAGGTGTGCATACATGTGTGTATCTGAAAGGGAGAGGACCCCTAATCTGGTCTAATAATCTGCGATTCGCATCTCACCCAATAGCACCTCATCCGTCACATGCTCGTTCATGTGGGGCAGGATTGTCAGGGAGAGAGTAAGGAGGGGCTGGTGGAAACTTAAACCAGTAATTAGGCTCTGCTTATCTGTGGAGGAGAGTAGGGTTCATTTCCTTACTGTGTTAACCTAAGAGCACACTCTAAATTTACTGTAGACTCTAGGCTGTGTCTGAGCTATTCATTAGTAGAGCTGGTCTTTTAGTGTTTATCTACATTCTCATGTCCACTAATGAATCAAATGTGTGCTTACACACATATGAATTCGATAGTAATGAGTTGTCCTAGTTAAAACGAATGGTTTGTGAACATGCAAAGTTCATTGAATAATAAAACAAAACAGTTCTGTATATAGAGCAAACTGTGAATCCTGTTAGAAAAACATAGTATTTATATCAATTTTGGTTTATCCAAAGACCAAATCAAAATGATATTGAAACAACATCATGTAATTGGGTATAATTGCTCTTAAGGGGCTGAGGCGTAATTGGCAGTTAAATACCCTCTTTCATCACAAAGAGTGTTACCCCTACACACACACACACACACACACACACACACACACACACACACACCCCACACAGCTTCCTATTTTAAACACAAATACAAAAGTATGAAAAAGGCATTTATTAACTCAACAGCAAAAAAGACTAAATTCCATGACCCATCTAATGGACAGACAGTGTTTCTTTTCAAGTTACAAAATGCTACAGATTTCAATTTCCATTTAGAGCTTTTGATCATGGCTTTGATACCACAAAATTCCTTCAATGATCATTAAACAAGATGAATATTTTGCCCAGTATTTCAAATATTTACAGAACCAAGGGAATTTATTTTAACAAGGTAGATCAGATTTAAGATTTACTGAACTACTGTAATAATGTATAAATGTGTGAATGTCAGTGATACAAAAATGAGATGTCACTATAAAATCCCTGAGCCCAAATGCAACACTTCAGAATCCTCACAGCTGTGAGTGTTCAAGCAAACAGATGGGATGAGTATGACCACTACCCCCTCCCCATCCCCTGGACCCTCACTCCACCACTTTCTTTATATCTTTTTAGATCTCTTTTTATATATATATATATATATATATATATATATATATATATATATATATATATATATATATATATATATATATATATATATATATAAATTTTTATTTATTAACATTGATATTTATTTATTTTCTCCCTGTGCAATCCAGGTCTTTACAAATGACAGCTGCTCGTACCTGCCAACAGTCAAGTCTGGCCCTAATTACTTCCCTGTCATCAGTTACCCAATGGCCTATAAGCAACAAAGAAAGAAGGAAGGGGTGGCAGTGAAGAGACTCACTGAGGGATCATAACTTCATGGAGTTCTCTAAAAGCACACACAATTGTCAGGGCTAAGTAGCCTAGCTCCACGCCTCCTCTTGCCTTTTTCTCTCTGTGTCAAATTGTCACTGTTTTCCAGCCTTGTGCTGGAGCACATAAAAGAATACAATACACATTTTGAGCCTCAGATTTTTTTTTCATTCTCAATACTTCTTATCAGGAAAATGTTCACATTATTCTAAAACGTAAATACAGATTATTAGTGTTTTAAATCAGCAGTTCTGCATCATTTTTAATATGTTATTAATTTGCAGAGCTGGTCCTAGCTATCTCCACAACCATAAACTTACACCATATACATGCTGTACCTCCCCTACCACAGTAACAGACACGTGTGCACCTGTTTCATACCTTCCTCTGTGCTGTGTATCTATTTTGACTCTGAATACATTATGATGTAACCTGTCACAATTTTGGTTCATAAAGAGCCCCAGACTGTGACGACCTTTAACAAGCCTAACTAAATAATAAATCACAATTAAACATGAAATCAGTTGAAGTGTTAGGGCAGTGGGGGTGTCTTGTGTTAAGAACCCGAATTGAGCTAAAGTCAAAGAGGTTAAGAGAGATCTGAAAACTAGAAGTGACTTCTGGCATCAAGCTGTTGGTCAATTACAGAAATGAAGTACTATTTCAGATTCAGGATGAAATACAATGCTTTCAAATTTATTAAAGTATTAATGAAATGCATTAGAAATAGAAAGTGACTCTTAATCTAGAAAGTGAACATTTCAAAATTGATATAAGGGATCATAGTATACAGTTTAAATGACCACTTGGTAACTGACTAAATCAGATAGTGATTGTATTATGACATGTGTTAAGTTCAGAGTAATCATACAACTCATGATATTTTCAAGCATTTGTGACAGACACCAGGTTATTAATTCATGAACAACATATACATAAATAAGCAAAAACAAAGCATTTTCAATCTGTTCAATCCCAACTAGCTGAGAGGGTGAGAGAGAGAGAAAGAAAGAGGCAGAATGGGGCATAAAGTCAAGGGAGAGACAGACAGAGAGAGGGAGATGGAGTGAGGTTAAGGAAGAGAGAAAGGAGAGGGAGGAGCTGGAGGTGTGGCGCTTGCTAATGACAAGCAATGCCTAGATGGGCTGTAAATAGGAGAACCAATCTATCAAATGCTATTCTTTCCCATGAAGGCTGTGAAATCACAAGCAGACCCCTCTTAATTGAATTTCATGGCTTGCTTTTGTAATGTACACTACACCTTCTGTCCCACCAGCTCCACATAGAATCTGACTTTATTTTCGTTCTGTCTCTGCACGTTTTTTGTTTGTATTTGAATAAAAACACTTTGACCATAATCATAGAAGAAACATACTATCTACTGCATTGCACATAGGACTCTGCCCACTCTTAATCTGGTACATTAAAACTTGTAGTGATGCAAATTCAACCCAAAAACTGCACTGTAACTGCCCCTTAGATGGGTGTTGTGGAAATGAGAGAGCAACACTGCTCACTTTCCCCCTGCACACTCCAGCCTCAGCCTCTGGACCTCTTCAAAGGCCCCTCCTGTAGCCAGATCAAGGGGCCGGATCCCATGAATTAATTACTGTCCCCCTACTCAGTGTGAATAGGGGGTCCTATTAGCTGGGTTATTAATAGTTGAAATGAGCAATAAAAGGGGCTTAGCGGTGGAAGCAGGGGTGGCAGACTGCGAAGGTGGCGTGCAGAAAGGGTCATGGGGGGTTTACGGAGACAGACAGGCAAACTTTTGTGGCTGTGGAGAGAAAAAGCAGGGAAAATATGTCCACGCTAATCTTCCATCCATCTGGGCCTCATTAGCATTTAGCGCGCTTGCAGTTGCCAATCAAGCCTTAAAAGCGGCTTTCTCGCCTCCTTTCAGCACCCCAATGTAAGCCCTGTTAGAATGACACGTAAAAGACTTGACAAAATATTTTTGGACAAGGGCTTTGTCAAGGACCTCACTTCCCCCCTAAAGTTGGCCCCAGTGCCAGAGCTCTGAATGGTCAAAGAGTGCTGGGATACCATTTGCTTATTACAGCCTCAAAGCTTATTATCTCCCCCCAAATAGTTAATAATTAGATTAAAACTTCAAATAAATTAAGTGGCACAATGAATAAGGGTAGCCAGGAGGAGTCTCCCTACTTGCAATCTGTCTCTGAGCCTATCACAAGGATTTCTCCCAGTTCACACAATAGAACCCAAGACCCTGTTGGTGAAAAAATTGCAGCCTTGTGCCCTTTCTTTCTTTCCCTGAGTGCTTTATGGGAATTCATGGCCTTTTGGTGAATAGAGAAGACAGAGAAAAAGGCAAAGCAGGATAAAAAGGGAGTTTTGTGGTTAAACAATGCCCCTAATGCCTATTAAAATTCTTTTTAATTGTCAATAATAGCTGTGATATACATTAATGTTACCAGAGACCAGCAATAAACAATGTGCTCAGCAGGGTAGATACTAAGACAGAGAAGTCGTTAGAAAGCAAGCTGGTCATTCCATAGTAAATGGCTGTCTTGTTTGTTTGTTTATTTATTTATTTATTTATTTATTTATTTATTTTGATGTCATGCTCATTTTATTCTTCACACTGGTACATGTAGTATGTGTTGAAAAGTACAGCCTGAGAAAAGACATGAGAAATAAAGTTCTAGAAAAATGTAATATAAGGATGTTGAATCTAAAAAAAAGAAAAGAAAACTAAAAATAGCCACTGTGTTTCTTTTTCTAGATGTTTTCCCCCCTTTTCCCCTCCCAGTAGAGAATTTGTGTTAGGTTGGTGGGTGGTAGAGAGAGAGAGGGAGAGAGAGAGAGAGAGAGAGAGAGAGAGAGAGAGAGAGAGAGAGAGAGAGAGAGAGAGAGAGAGAGAGAGAGAGAGAGAGAGAGAGAGAGAGAGAGAGAGAGAGAGAGAGAGAGAGAGAGAGAGAGAGAGAGAGAGAGAGAGAGAGAGAGACTGGCAGCTACAGACACTCTACTGAGGTCAAATGCTTCTTTGTACCACTTTGTTGGCGAGGTCACATATACCTGATCTTATGAGAAAGTGTAACAGTCAATGGAAGAAAACTTGTGATTGCATCTCTGATAAAAGCAATTGTTGCCCAGCCATTGAAGTGGAGTGGAGAGTGAATGAACTTCGATTGTTGGCCTTCCTAGCTATAGTTAGTGTGAGGCTGAGCGTTAAAAAGAAAAAAAAAAGCCTCACTTGGAAGGCATTACCTGCATTCTACCTCAAGAATCTTGTCCCTGGCTCTGCCATTGAGTACTTCAATAGCACACAAAAGGCATCTGAATACAGAAGCAAAGACATCATTTATGTGTGTGTTTTCCAGCCATTAAAAAATATGCGGCCACAACTAGAAAAGCAGCAACTGAATTAGTGTGTGAGGTACATACTTAAAATACTGTGCTGGTTTTCATCGTTTGAAAGTTGAGTCTCTTACTTTTAAAGATCCTCTCAATCTCTTTAAATATTCAAAACTGTTTAGGTGACAAATTGGTTCTTGTGCCTGTATCAGTGCATTTCATTTTCGACCTCCACAGCTGGAGGGCTCTGAGATGCCATTCTGAAAGAAAGAGGAAGATAAAAAACCTGAGGCTGAGAGAGAGAGGAGAGCATTGGAGGCAAATGGGCCGTGAACTGAATCATCATGTAGCCGCTAGGAACCTGTGTACAGGCTTTATTCAATCGGCCCATATTGTGGTGCGACGGGCCACTGAATGCTCTCTTTGAGAGGCTTGCAGCATGAACTTAAAGCAAGTAAATTTCTATCTTTTTGCACATTAGCTGCCTCATTGCTCTTCAATTGAATCCCTGAGAGTCCAGAGAAAAGAGCCTGGTGGAGAAAGAAAGAAAAAGAGAGAGGAGGGAGAATAGAGTGAAAGAGAGAGCCATGGGCATAATGGGCAGAGAGGAAGGAGTGTGGGAGGGATGAAGTGAAAATACGAAATCCCGGAAAGTTGGACATAAGCTGTAAGTAAGTAGCTGGAAGTTTCAGCAGAGGTCATGAAAACTTGCAATCTCAATTATAAGTCTCATTAATCTAGAAATACACTATACTCCTCTTTAGACTGATATCATATGGCCTTGAAAGAACACCTGACCTCAGAAGTAATCTGAGTATGGGGTAATTAAGTGTACATTTCCCTTAGGCCAAGGCCTCTTAGTGTCTTGTCAATCAAAACCCCTTAAAGACAATAGACATCACAGACTGTTTGGTCTTACTTCCTCCATCATGGTGCAACCTATTCTGTCATTACATCCATCCCATCCCTCTCTTCCCTCTTCTTCTTATCAACATCAACAGGTCACCACGCTCTGATCAAAGAGGCCTGCATGTTTATCCAACACTGATGTTAAGAGCCAATGTTATTCTTAATTTTAGTGAGGTAGGAAGTGTGGAGAGGCCTGGGTGTGGTTGCTCTCCCCAGTGTGATGCTAAGTGATGCCCTGAGGGCTTTGACAGTCAGTGGCAGCCACTAAACTGCTGACCTGGAACTTGTGTGGTTGTCTATGTGATTACTCCAAGTTATCACAAGTGGCTTTGACAAACCTTAAACACAACTTTGATCATGGTATTGGGTGAAAAACCAACCAGAAGTGCTCGTCCAGTGGATTATATTACTTGCCGATTTGTCCGCATCATTGATTTCGCACTGCTGCCAATGACAAGACACAACTGTTTAACCCAAGATTTCACTAACATGAGTGACACTTGTAAAGGGTATGAGAAAAGGTCCATATTTGCCCTGAAGAGACATCAAAGGGCAGAACAAGCATGACACCAGAGAATCCCAGCACAACTCTGCCTCTCTGAACTTGGCTCACCCTGACCCACGAGCCCTTTATATGACTGTGAAGAGTCCTTTATGAATGGCTGCAATTCTACATCTTATGCTTGCTGGTGACACACGGGTGTCAGAGTGTCAGGAGGAGAAGTTTCCCCCACATGTAGAGGCCCAGGGCACAGCTTCAGGACAAAAGCTTGGCCTGCAGTGGACACACACAGCCAGAACTGTGGCTGACTGGCCCGACCTCGTCTCTGTCTCCCATGAAATTGGAAATTACAAGGGCCATTTCTGATGAAAAATCATTGTCCATATGTCTTTATTTCTCCTTGAAGAACAACTTTTTGATGATGCTTTGTGGTTGACCACCAACTTTCACTAAATTTTAACTCAGCACAGACAAACATAGTGTGGCCTGAACTTAGGCCCCACAGAGCACTGAACTGAACCTCTCATCAAACTTTTTATTAAGAGATTTTTATTTATAGTTTATGATATAACAAGTTACTCTTAAGACAAGTAAAAATAACTGAAATTAATATTACTGATCATGTCCAATAAATGGCTTTTTTTCACTTTTCCTGCTAATCAGGTCTGGGACTGTGTTAGTGCTAGAGAACAGAAAGTGTACTTGACTCTACTGTGTGATATTATCTTAATATTTCTTTTTACAATATCCAACACTGTACCATTGCTGACATATATATTATTGCGCTTTTAGTGTCTTCAGAACCTATGTAGTACACAGATATTTCCCTGTCACTGATTAAACACAATCCCAAACTCACCATGGAGTCTCAGCTCAAGCTCTTGTTTAGTTGGTTCTACTTTTGGTCAGTGTTGGAAGGATTGACACTGAAGTATGAATCACTTTGGTCTTGACTTTTCTTTTCTTTTTTAAATGATCAGTGATGCAATTGATGTTTTAACAATGTAAATTTTCCCCTACATAATACAGTTTTCAGAGCATCATTATCTGTATCAGGAGAGAACTGGGTTTGGATTGAAAAGAAACAGCCTAATTTCGGCATGAGAAATGATTCTCATGATTCTTAATGATGTTTTGAGAATCACGTGCGCCACCTTGTGGTAAAGATGAAAGCGCGGCTGTGAATCAGGCCGCATCATGGATATTAAAATAGAGCTGTGCTGTGTTTTTCCTGTTCATGCAGATAGTTTTGCTCGGATGTTTAAATAGTTCTAAACCTTAAAAAATGTCCGTCCTTAATGAGTCCACAACAGCTATAACCAGGGTAAATCCATCCATTTTCTATACCTGCTTATCCTACTACTGGGTCACAGGGAACCTCGAGCCTACCCCAGGAGACTACAGGCACAAGTCAGGGTACACCCTGGACAGGATGCCAGTCTACCGCAGGGCCCAATTACACACACACATCCTCACACACTATGGACAATTTTAGAGATGCCAATCAACCTACAATGCATGTCTTCGGACTGGGGGAGGAAACCGGAGTACCCGGAGGAAACTCCTGTACCAAAACTCTGGTTCTCCGTGCCTCCGGGAGAACATGCAAACTCCACACACACATCGTGGAGGCAGGAATCAAACCCTCAACCCTGGAGGTGTGAGGCAAATGTGCTAACCACCAAGCCACCATCCCTATCCAAACCCCCATCCAGGGCAAATCACTTACTTAAAACGAAGGGATAATTGATTGAATGAGTAAAGCAGAAGAACTAAACACGTCACGTGCACTTTTTACATGCAAGTCTAAAAACGACCACATGAGACTAACAACTGACCACTCCCAAACACATTAAACTACGACCCCCCCACCCCGGTCCCACCAACATGAGACTAAAAACCACCCAGTCCCTATCGTATTAGATTAAAAACCACCCACTTTCATGGCCTTTTAAGCGGAATCCCACTTCTGATGCTCACCTCACTTCAGGATATTTAAGTGATTTTAAGTTTGCAGGGGGTAATAGCTTATGTTTGATCACAGGAAAACAAGCATCAGTTTCAGTTATATAAAGGTAGACTGTTAAAGCTAATATAGGAATTATTTATCATTAGCAGTTAGTAATTCTATTTAGGCAAGACAGTGGTGCAGTGGTTCTCGTTGCAGTCTCATAGCTCCATGGTCCCTGGTTTGATCCTGAGCTCAGGTCCCTGTGGATATTCTGCACGTTCTCCCTCATGAAACTCTTCATAGGTTTTCCGGTTTCCAGCCACCACACTAAATAAGGCCAGTAGGTCAAATGGCCAAGATACAGTACATTGCCATTTGTGATTTGAGCATATGACACAAGCAGCCAGGGTGTATTCCCAACTCACAGCCAGTGATCCTGGGATAGGCTCTGGATCCACCTCGACCCTGATCAGGATAATGCAATTACTGAAAGGGAGTACACAATACCAAATGTTATATTTTGATTTCCTAATCTATTACAGTGTTTTTAAAGCTATTAAGCAACATCTTCCTAGTCAACTTGCATGGCACAGAAAGAATGGAGAGAAGGAGCAATGGTTTTGCTTTGGTTTTTCCTACAGTTGTGCAAGTCTTATCAGCAGGAAACATTTGATCACAGTTGTTTTTCCAGCCTTAACTGTGAATGATAATTCAGAGTGTTCAATAAGGACATGAGGGGTATAATGGACTGTGTGTTATTAGGGCAGGGTGTATTTGTGTATAATATTCATGTAATTGATTACATTTTGCGAGTAATTACAATAGAAAGCCAAGTAATTCCCAGGCATACAAATTTTCTTGCAACTGTATATTTGCCAAAAATTATGAGCAGATAAGGTTACAATTATTTAAAACCTTTGTCCCAGGTTTCCTAGTGGAACAAGTGGAACTTGTAGCTGCATTTTATGGCATTTGTTTTGCTGAAAAATTGTCAAAGATTCTTAAAATTATGATAAATTTCTGGGAGAACTTCATGGGCTTAGCAGGTTTTCCTGGCACATAGTCCCCATAGTGCATCCTGGTGCTGTCTCTTTCCCAGGTAAGTGGCATACACACACACACACGATATAAAAGAAAATGTGTTTCATCAGACCAGTCCACCTTTTTTCACTGCTCCATGTTCTGACATTTTTATATCATAGCCAGCGTGAACATTTTAAGCACATGGGCTTCCTTGGGGCACTTCTGGCACTGCATACTGAGAAAACACCAAAAGACCTGCTGTATTGAAAATACTCTGACCCAGTTGTCTATTCAACACAATTTTTTTTTTTTTTTATAAAAGTCACTCAGATTCTTACAGTTGCCCTTTTACTTTTTTGCTTTCAGCATGTCAACACTGAAAAACTGACTTCTCTTGCTGCCTAATCTATCCTGCCCTTCAACAGGCTCGAATGCTGGCTACACTGTTCAGTGACTGTTCAGAAATATGTTCATAAATGATATTCTAAAAAAGACGCAGGTGTAGACAGTTATAAAAAAAAACGATACTGAAACAAGAACACTGTGTTTATGTTTGCTTTTTTATTTTCCCTTTATCAAAACATATAAGAGACACTTGAGACATTTAGAAAACCAACTTTTTTCTGTACTTATTTGTACAAAGAGGAACACTGCATGACAAATCACAGGGTTTCATTTATTTAAAATTCCTGCTTCGCTTGTTTTGAAAAATACTCAGCTACTGTAAACTTTAGTGACCTGACAACAGTTTACACACAGTTAACAATGCCATATACTGACATAATGAATCAAAATATCTATATTAGTACGGTGTGGAAAATAATAATAATTATTATTTAAAAAGGGAAAAAAAAATTCTAAAAGGCCATTAAGGGTAGTCACAGATTATAGTTTGTTTTTTAAATAATTGAAAATGCACAAACTTGGTTTGTTAATCTCTTAGTTCTTGCCTGTTGTACTCCTGAGCTGTAGTGATGAACATATCAGCTGTCACACACACTGAGCTCTACACAATAGAACCATTCGGTTTGATTCAGCACAGTTATGATGATACATTCATAAACAGCTATGTGATGTAAAAATACCCATTACTGGAGATTTTACAAGGCCAACCAATTGAAACCTTGATGTTAATATAACTTATGCATAAAAAATTTAAACAGCAACAGGGCTCAGATAACACTAGAGCAGCCACAGTTGTTTGAATATAAAAATAAAAAATAAAAAATGGAATGTGTCTTTGGTCAGTGGACATAATGACTGGCTCCAAAAACAGTTTGGATTTTCTGGAATTATTAAAGTGTTATATTAATGTACCAGATCTTATCACTATATTAACAACAGGAGTGGGGAAAAATGTTCTGGCCATATTTGTTGCTAATAAATATGACAAAGAAATATAACGCCTAAAAGTGCCTGTAGAAATGAAGAAAACACACTGAAACCATAGAAAAGTGAGACAGTGCTTGGGCTGCAGAAGAAAAGAGTGAGTCATGTTGTTGGTTTCTGGGTTCCTTCACTACAGGCCATGTGTCTCAAACTGCTCATCACTCCCTATATAGTGCTCTTGCTTTGAGGAATAATGCTGCAGGAAACTACTGCTGAGCACACACTATAGAGTGAGCAAGAGAGCCATTTGAGGTTTGCACAGTCTCACCACTCCTTCTTCTTCTCATCCATGGAGACTCCACCAGGACCTCGTGCTACCACAAGCAGCAGACCTCCGATCACAGAGGTGGTCTGGAAGAAGTCGTACTTGAGGAAGTCATGCATGGGCCTGTAAGCCGGAATGGTCCAGAAGGCATTGAAGTAGAAATTGATGACACAGAGCCAGAGAACCAGCGTGAGAGCAGCCAGCTTTGTCTTGAACCCGATGGCCACCAGGATTATTAGAGCCGTGCCCACCAGGTTCTGTAAGATCTGCAAAACAAAAAAAATAGATTAGTAATGCACAGTTTTCTAAGCTTTCTATGCTCACATGGGATTATGATGGTCTGTGTTAGTCTGACACCTACTGGCCAATCAGAGTATTACAATTTGCTTATACTATTTTGTACTTAGTGCGTTAAAAGAAACAATGCTGAATTTTCTTTTCTTACTGGGCTGGACAATGATTAATGTTGTTATTGATAACAGCAAACCACAATGTTTTATATCCCTTACATAATGATATCAGTGTAATAATTACAATTTCTTTTCATTATTTGTTATTTATATTGATTCCAAGTTTTTACTTAAAAAAGTAAAGTAGTTTCACTTAAACCAGCAGCCATTTCTATCCAGGTTTTAGAACTATAATACAGCAATATGTACAAACACACTCATCTGGCTAAAATAAACCCAGTATGCATTAATCTAACGAGTTAGATTACAGCTTACATCATGGACTGCGATGAGAGCTAGGGATTCTGTGCTTTTGTGTGTGTGTGTGTGTATGTGCTCACAGAGAGGAAGTTGGCATCAAAATGGAGCAGGGTCATGAACATTAGCACAAGCAGCACACGTCCTCCGAGCTGCATGTACTGCTTAGGAGAGCTCTCTCGCACCGTGGGCACTCCAGCAAACATGCTCCTGCCTTCTGAACGCGATTCAGCCAGCAACAACAGCAAACCACCCCCCAGTGCCAGGTTCCTAACACAGAGAGAGAGAGAGAGAGAGTGAGAGAGAGAGAGAGAGAGAGAGAGAAGATGCAATGCTATTTAGCTGTAAAAAGACAATACACCATGTCTTTTTACAGTGACACACCTTGACATGATACAGACTTATGTAAATACAACCTCATTTTATTAATCTGTTCGAATCATTTTATACATTTTACCTTTCCTTTTTTCTGTTCTGTATATAAAGCCTTTATGTTGAATTAAATTATACACATGGTTTGCATTATAAAAAAAATCTCTTTGTATTTTATTTTGTCATTGTACAATACTTCTTGTTTTTTCACTATTCCTTTGTACTGGTTTTAGCTATACAAATCTACACTTATTTTTTCACATGCCTACAGAAGACAGACAGAGAGAGAGATTCAATAGTAACCGAGATTAAATACTAATGGGGTGGTGATATTCAGATTTGATTTAATATTGACGAACTCACCGCATCAAAAACTTTGGGTCCCACAAAATGCTGTAGGCAATAGTCTGAAACAGAGCACAAACATAATGAACATGGATTCTGATACGCTTTGCATCATTTAATCACCTAATTCTATTAACATTCAATCAATCTGATATCTGCTGAGATGTCAAATGTGGAAATGGACCGTCTCGCACATTCTAAATTGCATGATTCAATTCCTAATTGGTCTGAAGGTGTTGCTTTACACAGGTGAGGAGATGATTACTGAGAATTTTGAAAGTGTTAGATTTAGACTGTACTTTTAAATTTAGCTAACATGAGACATGCAGTTTCTTGGTAACATGATAAGCTACTTTCTTTTGCTTTATTAACTTCAAGAAAATGAAACAAGGGAACTATTTATAGCTGCTTTCACACAAACAATAACAGGAACAGGAATTTTGTTTTGTGTAACTATACATGGAACTATACAAAAAATATGATGTGTCATTCTTTGATAAACTAAAAAAATTGTAGACACTGGCATACCTCTGTGGAATAAGAGGACTTAAACACATACTACTAACTGAAAAGAATCAACTTCTGTGTAGAATGGCTTATTATTTTCCTATTCCAGTCCTAAGTATTATATTTCATAAGAATATAATACTTAGGACTGGAATAGGAAAATAATAGTTTGTACTGGAGGTAAATCTGACCCCTGGTGGTTCAGCCATGGCTTCTGTATAGACTGATATTGCTGCCACTTTAAGCTCAATGACCAGAAGTTACTGTGATTTTGATGATTATTTAAGTTCTGATAATCTGAGACTAGTGTTCCTTTAACTGAGGTTAAAATCAGGCAAAAGAAAGATGAGGCTTTACACTAATGCAAGTTACAGTTCTTCTGAAGTTCATTTTGTGTAATTACAAATAAAGACTGGACAGAGGCATTAGTCAAGTGTAAGGAGAGTGTCAGTGTGATTCATGTTACAAATAGTGGACCAAGCTACACTGAATATTGTGATTTTTTTTTAACTTAGCTAACCTCAATGCAAGACACAACTGCCTTGTAAAAAACCCACCTGCAGTCCAATGATTCCAAATAATCCGAAACAGGCATACTCCACAAAATTCCTGCTCAGGATCAATACACAACCGCCTGGGAACAGACAGATTAAACCCAGCACGGTTAACATTCATTTCTATAAATAGGACAGTCTGAAAAATAGAGAGATAAAACACTTTATCTCAATAAAAAGCAGTTAGTATTAGCTGCTTTTGAAATATAGAATGAGAAAGAAATCAGACATTATTAATGCTCTGCCATGTCACAAAAATGAAGACAGCCTTTTAAATCAGTAACCTATTTTTAAAACATTCATTCAAACATTTTAATCATACAGTATTTAATCACAGGGACATGATGACATGGTTAAAATGTTTGCCTCACACTTCCAGGGTTTGATACCTGCCTCTGCCATGTGTGTGGAGTTTGCATGTTCACCCGTGTCTAAGACAGGCTGACTAGCATCTCTAAATTATCCTGTAATGTGTGAAGGAGTGTATGTGATTGTACCCTGCGATAAACTGGCATCCTGTCCAGGGTGTCCTGAGATTCTGGTACAGTCTCCAGGTTCCCCGCAAATCAGTAGGATAAACAGCATTGAGAATGGATGGATAATATGGTCTTAATAAACCAAATCTTTATTAATATCTTCTTCTTCCGGCTTTTCCCTTCAGGGGTCGCTACAGCGAATCATCTCTCTCCCCCCATCCCTATCTTCTGCATCCGCAACACTTGCACCCACTAGCTTCATATCCTCATTAATTACATCCATATACCTCCTCTTTGGCCTTCCTCTTTGCCTAATGCCTGGCAGCTCCATGTCCAACATTCTCCTACCAATATACTCACTCTCCCTCCTCTGAACATGTCCAAACCATCTTAATCTGGCCTCCCTAACTTTGTCCCCCAAACGTCCAACATGAGCTGTCCCTCTGATGTACTCGTTAGAGTACTGACAATTTACATGATTAAATTTGGCAATGTTTTACGCTGGATGCCCTTCCTGACACAACCCTTTCTATTTATCTGGGCTTGGGACCGGCACAGAAGTCACTGGACTGTGACCCCCATGGCTAGATACAAATCTTCATTATATATATTTTTAAAATCAGAACTTTATGAACATCAAGTCCACAAGAAGAACCCTTATTTCTACATGACTGATGGCATCATATCTTCAGCCATGAAAGACAATCCCAGCACTCAGTGTTAAACTTCTACAGTTTTTACTCCTTTTAAACAACAGTGCAGGATTTTTTTAATAGTAAAAAGATAACTTGAGCCTCTTTTCGTTTGAAGTTTAAAAACATATATGTATGAATTACAATACATAGGATAAGTTGCAATAGTTTTTTTTAAAAAACCTAAAAAAGTTTTATAAAACATTAAAAGCCTTTTCAAGCCTGATGAAGAAGACTTGCCCTGAACTTGTAATACAGCCAAATGTCAGAGTTAGCCTGGTGTTCGCTGACTTTTTAACAAACTTGTCTACTGGTTTCCGCAGTATACTATTTAGCTTGATTCTTGTTTCTATAGTAACAACTCATAGCCAGGAACTTGTACAACCTACGCTTGACAAAATCTACAGATTTTAAAAGATGTTTTGTTCAACAAAGCTAAATTGATAACCATCTATGTGGTGAAGATTTTTGTTAAAAATGTTATTTAATATTTCAACATTTATTGAAAGAATCTTTGGAGCAGTCACTGTATTTGCAGAATGTTTCCCAACTCTCCCAGTTTGTTTCCTCTGTGTGTCTATCCTGTGCTACAGGTTTATGCACTGATTAATATCATCTATTTATAATATAAAGTATACTACCTATTTATATTGTGATGTTCATCTTAATTGACAGTGCAGCCCTTCTCAATATAGTCAAGCTACCACCTTACCCAGCTGGCCCAGTAAGTTTATTAAGACGAAGAGTGAGGCGAGGAAGAAGCCACATCCCCACGAGCTCTCGATGTACTCTTTCTGCTCACTCCACTGGAACCACATTCTGATACCATCTTCTAGGAAGGTGCTGATCAGGCACAATCTTGCTACATGGGGAAGGTACTGCTTCGTCACTCGCAAGAACTACAGCAGACAAGACAAAAGAAAACACATTCACATTTCTGCATCAGCATCTTTCACTATCTTGAATATATGCAGAATAACCTTATAATCAGTTAATAGCATATTATAACACAGGTCACTAACCCTGATCCTGGAGGATGGTTTAGGTGATACAGTAACATACTGCAGTTGCAGTAATGACATTGCCAATTTAGATAAAAGCAATTTTATTCAACATTCACAAAACTAATTTTAAATGAAATAAAACATTTGATTCAAAAACATATTAAACATTTAAATCAACCACTTCCCAGTGTGAGTACGAATGAAGCCAGTGTTAGAAAAATACTACAGTTAAAAAAGAAAAGTGTGCTTGACTGCAATTTACCTCAACATCAATATTACATAATTATTATAATTAATCCCAAATTATCCAAATTTGAGACAGTAATACAAATAAGTGTAGCCTTATGAGCTTGATGTGAAATGCTGAAATGACATGTTTATGTCCGTCACTGACATGATCTGAACACTCTTCAGCTGAGGAAAAAAAAAAGATCTGACTTGAATCTACAGGGTGAAATATGGCATTATTTCGCCTCTAACCCAAATTTAGAGAAATTAGGAGGCAGGACATGTGAAGGAGATTCCCCTCTCAGCTTGTAAACGGCAATCAGCCATCTTCTATCGAATAAATTTACATTAAACGTCTCCCTAACAGTAACTTCCTGGTATAATCCAGAGTTCTTTTCTTTGATTGCTGGATTTTTTAGGATTTATGATTGCTAGATTTTAAAATAGAACAGATAGGATAGAACAGATATTGAAAGTGGGAGATTTAAAGCTCTTCTCTTATTAAAGCAGAGTGTGAAGAGCTGGACATGGCTTGAGAAAGACAATATCCATGCTTCAGGGACAGGCAACTTGAATCATCGCATATCGGGCAGATAAAAAAATGGATCCATCCCTGGGTCAACTAATGTTGTACATATCCAAAAATTAAACAAACTATGCAGTATTAAAAATACGATAGAGGCACAGAGAAAAGAAACAACTCCAGAAAATCAACCATTACAGATTACAGTACAAGAAGGGCTGCACTGTCAATCTGAGAGACTCTCAAGACTGAAAGATGTCAGAACTCAAAATCTAAAGACTGAGAGATGTCACAACTCTTCATGACTCATGTATGAAAACACTATGATTTGCCAGTAAAGGCGTTCATTATCAAACTGTGGTCCGTAGTGTCTTGTGAAAGTGTCTGTGCCTCCAAGCTCTCCGCTAAGCTCCACCCTTACAGGCTCCACATCAGAGGCAGGAAGTTAAAACAGCCAATCAGCAATCAACAAGTAACAGCCAAGCAGACACATGAATGGGAAGAGACCTTTAGAGCAGTGTAGGACTCGTCAATACAGCATTATCACTCAGGTCTATAGGACCATGTTTATTTAGTTGCCTGGCAGCCAAAGAATATTGACAACATGACCCATTTGTTCAGTTCAGTAACAGCAGAGCACAGGTAGTGTTGATAAAAAAAAATAAATAAAAAAAGACAGAATGTCTGCATATTCTCTATTGACATA